>VWZG01012329.1:89669-115325 GCA_013396735.1 Grallaria varia | reverse complement strand
AGAGAAGAATAGGATAGGCTTTATGGTATTTTAAAAGTAACAGTCGTTCAGTCTCCTAGATTTCAAATATATCAGAAACTATAATGTTAACAGGAGACATTAGCAGCATATTTAAATTTCAACAAGCAAAATTTCAAAAGAGAAAGCAATTATTATATTTTTATTAATATAGAAAATTTCAGGATTTTAACTCACACAACTTTCTGAAGTATTAAATGGAATTTACCTTCCAGTGAACAGTTTTAAATAGAGAATATATTTTGAAAGTACTCAAAAAACGTGCAACTGCATGCAAAATAAATGGCAATATTTACATAAAAGCAATTTAACTGATTATTTAAAGTAGGAATTAGAAATATTTATACATAGAAGTGCACGTTTATTAAAGAATTCAACTGCACATTCTTACAAGCAAACAATCGCTTTTAAACATTAAATACCAACAACCTTCAAAGGTGGACTGATCTGGAGACAAAAATGTTAATTGGCATGTATTTGTTCATCTTTTCTCCGAAAACTTTTTTTTAAAATAGAACCATGACAAAGGTTTTTCTCAATATGAAACATACATCAGATTAGTATAGGGTCAGATCTGACCTGTATTTCAAGAGAGAATTAAGCCTTTAATGAGCATGCATTTTTTTTCTCTTTGCATACCAATTTATACAAGACACTGACTGTCCTGCTTTTTATGTTCAAAACAGCTGAATGCCTGTATTGTGAAGATTAAACCAAATGTACCCCATGTCCCATTTTAGGTGTTGGTAAACTGATAGACTGCACAAAAAACTTGCACCTTGAGCTTTGCATAATTCAATTTTTATGAATTGTGTTAATTTAAAATAGATGTTTTCAAACTACAACANCAACACTTGCATAACACATAAAAATTACAGTAATGGTCACTGCAAAGGCACAACTAGAAGGGTTCAAATCAAAATTGGTTGTCTTGAATATTTAAGGCATATCAGCAAATCTGAGCTTTTCAAGAAACTTGAAATCCAAGTTTAAATCTCAAAGGGTAGATTTTAATTTATTACTATTTTAAGTTAGACTTAAACACCATTATGAGAAACATTCTTACAGCTTTCAAGAACAACTGCCATCAGGTTTCTGAGGATTAACTTTATATTGGGAATTTTAGTAATGAAACCACTCCTTATACCTCAAAACCAGACCTTAGAGGAAGTTTGCCATGGAGAGAGTTTAACAGTGGAAAGTTTAACACAGTTTTTTGAGAAAGTTGCAGTCTATTCAGACTGGTCTTTTCCTTCACAACTGTTACTAAGATGCTTGGTAAATCAGGTGTCCATACAACACTAACACAATCACATATTGATATTATTATTATTAAAAACTGAGGAGATGCTAAGTAGGTACCCGGGCAAGAATAAAAATCCTTCTTCATGCTAGTAAGATTTCAAAAGATTAAATAATATTACATTGTAATAATCCAAGAACACAATCTCCAGCCTTGTATGCTCTACTAACCTAAAAAAACCTCGAGAACAAGAATTTACAGACACGGATTCGCATAAAAACATTGCATTGATGAAGGACTGGTCTACAGACACACAGGTCAGGGTTCTATGCCAGATGATCATTATCTGGGATATTTTTTAGAGATATTATCTTTGACGAGAACCGAACTATGAAATTGTCATTTCAGTTCCAATCCAGACAGTTTAGGGCTTTGTATTATGATACAATCTTTCCTTCCACTCTAGATTTATGCAGGAAGCCTACTCCAAAACTGTTCAGTTTTCTTCATAGCTTTCTGAGAATGATCTACATTCCTTTGCATAGCTGGTTACAGGCAGAGGCCATGTGTTATTTTCTTCCATTTATGTATGAGAAGGTAGATTGCAAAATGTCTGGGAAATCAGAAATAGGGCACAGTGGATTTCTGCTACCTGATACACCTCTTCCGTACTTGAATGTCCACGTAAGGACCAAATGCATGGTAGTCTTAAAATAAAACATTATTAGTTGTACATTGTGGCAGGGACACTCTCATACCCAGAAATCCAGCAAAGCTTCACAGTCAAGATGCATGGCTTCTAGAAGTTAAGCTGAGGTCTTTATAGTGTATATATTTCGTATATGTTGCTTTGAGAATAACATCATGGTTTAGTTCAGACACAGAAAAACCCAGATATATGATTTTGACTGTGTCAGAACACAGTCAGGACAATTAGGAGTCTGATACTCTCCCACCTCTCCCTAAAACAGACACTAGAACATAGACTACCACAAAGGAACCTTCTTTCATCATTTCAGGTTTGCTGAGAGAGAGATACAGTCTCTACTATTGTAGCTGTACCCTCCAACAACCACAACTTTCTGAAAACTGACAGAATTCGAGTGGCTTAAACCAGTTTACCAGTTAGCCCATTAATTCCAGAGTGTCAAGTGTAAAATCTCAGGAGTTTATGAAGAGAAAAACATTAATGCTTCTCCCATGAATTGAAGCACAAAATGCTTATATTCAGTAAAACATTCTAAATTGCTTTACCATAAAAATAGCCTCAGTGCTATGCAGGCTTTGTACCTTAAGAATTTAATAATAAACAGCATTTGTTAAATTGAAATCCTATTTGGTTTACAATATTCAAGTATAAGCAGTGCCTATTCTCTTTCTGCAATATTATCCTTATTTCATAAGCCTGCAGGACTTGGTTTCCCCTCTAATGTCACCTTGTCTGTGCTTCATTATTTTTAGATGTCACATATGTAATACACTGGCACAGAAAAGATGCTTCACTGTGGTGCCATGTAAATGCCAGCTGTGTTTCATCCCCCATGTGCCCCTTGAGACTGCCTCAATTTGCAAAGAACTGTTTCCCCTTGACTCAGAACTATGAAAGAAAAGGAAGTAGATTTGAAATAACATCAGCAATCTGACAGTTTTAGATTTGCATTCTGAGTATTTGCATATATCCTATTAAAACTTACTTGACACAGGTTTAGAATGTATACATTTGACAGTTAATTTACACTGTAATTTTATAAATGCAAGCTTTCTTATAATTAATCCTCACAAACTGACATCTGATATTCCTGATAGACAAAGACAAGCAGTTGCTTCAAGAAAACTTCAATAGGTGGAATTTTGTAGGCAAATTTACTCCAGAAGGGACTGGTCTATTTTTGGACCATTAACAGCCAGTCCAGGTTTCAAATGCTAAATTTCATTAGAGTGGAGTTTACTAAGTGTTCTAAAAGAGAAGTCTTGCACATGTAGTGAGCTCATAAAATGGCAAACATTTCTCAGTTTGATTACCTTGTGATTTAGGAGCCTCAGCGGTCAAGACTGAATTAAAGTTTAGTTACTCTGATAAAACAAAAAGAATTTTGCAGTTTTTAACATTAGAATGAATGGTAAAAATCAAGACTACTTGGTGAATAAAGGGGTAATGTGTTTTAATATAAGGGGTTACAATCCAGGGAAAAACTTCAATTTCAACCTGCAACTGATTTTTTTCACAAAGTCTCTTCTCCCTTAAGAGGTTGAAAGACATTTCGGTAACATTGAAAACTTACAAAATCTACAGATTATTAAAGATGCCTGCTGCATTGGCAAATTTGTATTCTGTTTTGGTTTCCATCTGTATCTGTGGAATTTATATAATAGAATTCCGAGTGACAGGTGCTATGCAAGCAGACATATTAGTATTTTTTGTAAAATTTCACTGCAGCTTACTAATGAGGAACATACAGGTTGTGACAATAAATTAACCAGAAGCAAAAATCACTGAACAATTTTTCTTCTTTTCAAAGAATAGTAGAGAAAGACAACAGCACCAATGCTACCACAGATTCTTTCTGCAATTATTTTAATTAGATTAAATATGGTTAATGGGAATGGTTTGCCTAATTTGTTTGTTTTTAACATCAATGTTTTTCCTGCTAAAATTATAGTTTTATTACTGTATTTCATACTTGTAATACATTTTTTGGTTCTCAAGACACTGATAAGAGGGGTAGAAAAAAAGCAAACTGTCAAAGAAGTAGAAACCTCTTTGATGTTTGCAGAAACACAATTATTTTTCATGGCTCAGATTTTTCATGGCTGTTAACAGTATTTAGGTCTTTCTAGATCTGTTGGAGAGACATTTGAATCCCAGTAGAAAAATGAAAACCTCTCTGTTGGGAGTGCTTGGTGTCACCTATATGCTCTTAGTGACAGTTAAGGTAAAGGTCTGGGAGCTTGGTCCTACACAAATCTCCCAATATTACTCTAAAAAAAGAAGGTTTTTCTTGGGTTTTTAAAAAAGTAACCTTTGACAGTGATTTACAATCTCCTACGTTTCTGAAACTGATTTTATACAATCTTGAAACAAAAATGTTTTCCTCTGTTTCATACCATAGGCTTGAAAAAAGCAAACTACAAATATATTTATTGCATTGTAATGTATTTTACCGAAAGCCTTTCAGAACAGGACACTCCTGGTCCTGGATGATTTTTTTTCCCTGTGTTAACTATTCTGCTAGTCTGGTACTCATTCACCAGATGCCAAATGTTTCTAAATGTCCTTTGTCGAGGCTACCTCCTGGAGTCACAAGCCAGGGCTACAATTCCCCGGTAGACTGGATATTGGCATTCCTAGGAGTAATTACTGGCCAAAATAGTTTGAGTCTCTATCTCACAAAACACTGCTTTTGCTCAAGGCTGTTCTCCTACAGCTTCACACTCAGCAGGAATTTTGATTTCATTTAAATTTCTTGACAATCAAGTACATATGGCACAAGACTTTGCTGGAGAATTCCTTTGCCAGTGCAGTTTTCAGTCAGGAACTCACATCTTGCTTTTGTCTGATGTGTTATTAGGGCAAACATCATTAAAAAGACAAAAAGATCCTTTTCCTGTGGTTTTCATTTCTCCAAGTTCAGGTGATGTATGCACTAATGACATCTATATTGTTTCTTACAGAGCTGAGTGTGACAGTGGAGCTTGAGAGGGTAATTTAATAAGAGAGAAATAATGTCCCAAATTTAGGTGATGAGAAGACCTATGGGCTTCAGAAGACTTCAGAATTCTTAATTTAGGAAAGAAATGCAGTCTATCAGAAAAAAATGCTTCCAGGAATGAATCCATCCCTAGATGTCCCAATGGACAACACACATACCAGGTCTTTCACGGTTATAAATCCATGATCCTCTAGTGTCTCACATGCATCTTCTTAGATATTTTTATTTTAATAATTGAGCATGGTTTGCTTAAATGAGACTAGTTGTTGCAAGTAACTCACAATGAAGCAGTTACCTCAAAAAGCATAAAATATTTGTTGAAAAATGCTCATTATAGCAGTGGGCTCAGTCCTAAACATATTATCAGCTTTCCCCTGACAATGAATGCTAAAACCAGCCCAAACTTCATGGATTCTGATGGTTTTAAACTTGACTCCTGATAGGAATAAAGAAGCTGCTGGGAGACTGCGATGAGAAAAGCGAGCTTAAAAAAATTGAGAACTGGAATACAAGCAATCATCTGCACTCTGGCATTGCCTCAGGGGACCAAGCCCTTTCTTTTCTAGATATACAGACAAAGAAAGTGTCAGTTTTGTTCACATGCAAGCCTAGAAGAATTAAAAATTACTATTTGGGATTTGATATAGTCCAAAGGAAAACAACTTGATACAGATATTTTTTAACAAGTTTTACTTGTTTGAATCTTCTTTGCATTCTTTTCATATATTAAGAGAGATAGGAGATGTAATATTTATATCAGATGAAAGAAATAAAAGGTAATTCTTTTCATTATTTAAAGTTCAAAGTAGATCCAAGCATTCTGAAAGTGTACAGAATATCTAAAGTACTTACAATCTCATTAAAAATCCTTTCATATCTCTGAATGGCCCATGGAAAAACAACTCAGAATGAAATAAGTTTTACAGAAAACATTTTGATGTAACTTTTTCATAACTCAACAAGTATCCAAAGGGAAGACAAAAGACTGAAGAATAATTAAAACATAAGAAGTTTGGGCTTTAAAGTGCCAGTTGAAAAAGAACAAGTTAAAAAATCAGGGAAGCCTAGAAAAAATTCCTGGTTTCAACTAATCTCATTTGCAATCAAGACACCAGATAAAGCAGCTTCTCAAATTTCAGAGGTAAAAATTATTCTGAGGTTTATGAGCTAGATAGTCTTGATTAGTAGTCCACTAATGTAAAGTATTTTTTTCAAGTATGTATTTGACTGAGCCTATTTAAAGTGCAATTCAGGACCAATATCAAAATACCAGTTGCACAGGGTATCCTCACCCTCCTGCTCAGAGTATGGCACATGAGACAGGGATGCTCAGTCAAACATAACAAGATGTAAGCTAAGTCAGCTTGTCACCTCTCTGTTAAGAGAGACAAACATTAGGAAACTGATTTGATGCCAGTGAAACCTGATGTCAAATGTCACTTAATGAACATGTAAGTCATTCTGCACTTATGTAAGCCTCTAGTGAATTTAAACCAGCACTGGATGGCCAGTAGTATGCTAATTTAACATTTAAAAAAACCCAAGAAAAATATCTTACTCTTGGTATATCTAGGGGAGAAGGAAGAAAAAAAAAAAAAAAAACAGTGAAAATTTCTAGGTGTAGTGGGTTAACCCTGGCCGGATTCCATGGACTTTACTACTAACATAATTGTTAGCCCAACATCTAGTCAAGAATTGCCACCAAGTGTAGCCCCTAGCATTTGTATTACCAGACCTTTGATATCAACCATAGGGAAAGACAGGTATTTACTCCAAGGGAAGAAAGCACCACTCTGTTCTCTCCCCCGGGCCTTTGTAGTAGAGAACATACAATGACCTACACCAGGTACAAAAAGACTTATTAAAATGGACATTATTTGTATTATCTCCTCTGTGTTCCCAAACAAAACAGGTGTTTATATCAACAACCTCTACTTTGGCTGCTCTCCTGGTAATGTTCTTAAACTATGGCCGATATTTACAAAACAACCAACTTCTGGCCACTTTCCGGGACACTGTACCAAAAACAATAGGTGGTGTTTATATGAGCTTGGCTGTCTTCCCAGACAGTGCTCCAAAACAAACCAGGTAAACCAAAACAAAGCCTCACCTTTGGGCACCAAATTTAAAAATATATATTGTAAAAGTTTGGGTTGGCTCCCAGCCAAGCTCTGAGGAGCCCGAGACAGCCTTTCCCCCCCTTTCCTGAAAACGGAGAAAGAGAAAGGGAAAAGGAAAAAAAAAACAAGCAGAGGAGAATTGCAGCAAAAATATATGTATATATATGTATTTATATACAATGAAACACTGTATACATATGAGTAGGCACCCCAAGGAACCCCAACCAACCCCGACGGGAAAAGGGGAAAAGGGAAGGGGAAAAAAGGACAAAAGGGGTAAAAACACAACAGATATACACAACTGGAACTCAGGGAATAGCTCAACAAAATAACTTATACAATGTAATCTCACCACATGCCTTAAGAACAGCAAATCTCTTCCCTCTGACACGACTCGCACAGAGCCCTCAGTTCAGGCCTCAGCCCACAGAGATCAGCGAGGCCCAAACCCTGAGAGCTGCTGCCACAGAGCTGTGAGCGGGAGGAACGCTGAGCCCGAGAGAGAGAGAACCTCCCCTCGTCCCCTGTCTTATATGCACCTGAATACGTGAGGGAAATAGGATGGAATACTGCCTTAGTTTTTGACCCCAGTTGTTAAGGAAGGCCTAAAGAGCAACAGGCCTCACTAAGGCCTAAAATTTAAACTACCACACGAGGGAAGCACAAATTAAAAAGGTCATCTTGGCCTAATCTGCTGTCTGGGCATCCTCAAGAAATCAAAGATCTAATAAGATTCCTGTTAAGATTGTTATGAACAGAGAAACAAAATTACTGCTGCATAGTGACTGTTCAGAGAACATGGTGCCGAGAGGTGCCACAATCAGAAAGCTGAATCCATTATCTGATTTTGAGTACAGTATCATTTCAGAGTCGCCTCTCTGAAAATAATTTTTCTGATCTTTTTCTCTTTCTCCCCACTTTCTCCTTCTTAAATGAAACAATTTATAAAATAGCTAGAGTGCTGGGCAGCATATTAAACCAATGAATAGATTAAAATAAATGAAAAAAAGAATAGCCCTTTGGTCCCTGTATCGGAAACATATATCTTTTTTAACCATTCTCTCACCTTTGAAATTCTTTATTGCAGAAGCACATTAGAGGCATGCATGTAAAAAAAATAAAATTAATTTTTGTATGTAGAATGCAGCTTTTAAAACTGTAAAGCTATTTTCTGTTTCTTCTATCTGCTTTCTAGGTTCTTTTTCCTATCCAGTGCCTGTTACAGAATTCTGACTCTATCTCTGGTAGTTGCTATTATGAGCAGTAACATTTGGGCCTGCCAGTCTTCAAAATCTGTAAGTGGGCTACTGCCTGGAAGTATATTAACCTCAAAATTATTGAACTTTATATTACTGCTTGCCTGCACTGGGTATTTAGTTGATTTCTTTCTGTGTATCTTTGATCAAAAATGGATTTCCATCTCAATGGTGTTGTCATTAAGTTTATTACCTTTTTCTCCTTTTATAATATAACTGTGCTTTGTACATGGCATTTTAAACTAACAGAATACAACACTGAGAAAATAGACTGCATTGGAAATAATCCCTCCGAGAAGAAAGAATGCATTGCATGGCCTTCATATGCCTTTTACTGCAAATATAATGAATATATAACAGTAGCCACTTTTTCACACCCCAGCCCAGCTAGGTAGCTGCAATCTACAAGCAATGAATTGACCTTAGCCAGAAAGTCTCAACTGACACAGGAAATGTTCACCGCCGTGTCTGCAAAGTCACTGAAAATTCATTGTATGAACGGGATAAGACCTCATGCAAATATCCAGCTGGTCTCTGCGTACACTGTGTCTAACAGTCCTATACTGTTCCAGAATGATATATTCACCTAATCCTAAACATATGAAATGTTTCCTCACTTTCTTAAGAGTTTTGACCCAAAATAATCTTATACTCCTGCAATAAGCTCTTTTCAAGTTTGTTCAGAAATGTTTAGTTATGAATTATGTCCTTGGTACGTGCACTTAAAGCAACTTTATAGCAACAGTGACCTGTATAGTAAATTATGACGGACGGATTGAATATTTTTAGAATATTATTTGTTCTGTTAAACTGGACAGCTCTGTTCCTCATGGAACATGCTGACAGGATCCACACCTTACATATGCTTCAATAGTATTTTAGTGTGAGCTTTTAAAATTAAACTATACATTGAGATAGGTGTGTTTTCCTATGAGAACGCAAGAAGGTGAAAAAAATGAACATGGGGAAACATGTTCTCTATCACATGAGCTATTCACTATGAGCAGATGAATAGTGTAAAGGATAGACACACATGTGAATCTGACTGAACATAAACCTCTGTTTTAGTCCCTCTGTCAGACTTTTAGAATTCACAGGCAAACTTATCTATTGTCAGGCCCAAGTGGTCTCAGAATAGTGGTGAAATCTCAGCTAGCATTTAGTCTTGCGCATCTAAATGTCCAACAAAAGCATAAAAGCAAAATCACATATACTGTTATTTAAAGTGGCAACATAAACAATCCCATCATCAAAGCAATCTTGTTTTCTAGGAATAAACACTTGGCAAGTAGGATACTTTCCACTGAGTCACTTCTCAAGATTGCCCTTTGATAGGTTGATTCGTAGCTTCCTTAAGATACTGGCACAACTATTGAGTTCTGTGTAGTTAACAAAGCTTTCACTGTTTAGTATCCAGTTCATCCCAGGTGGGTTCAGCGACAGATCTGGAGGCTAGAAATGCAACTTCTGAACACACCACTCTCTTCCTTTCTAGTTTCAAAGCCCTTTCAGTCTGCATGACTGTTCTGATTATTATGCTATGGGGAGAGAAAAGCAGACCAGGGAGAGCCTGACATGATAGAAGAATCTATACCTAGGAATCACTATGATATTTCTCTAAACACTTGTTTGCTAATTCCCATCTGTACTGCTCCTGAAATACATTCAAAGTCCTTCTCTTGATGTATTTAGAGTGATAAAAATGATACATCACTCCAGCATACATACACTATTGCAGCATCAGCTGCATTGCTTATAATAAGAACCAAAAAGACTGTCTTTATCATAAAACTCTCCCAAGATATACTGGGCTAATAATTACAGAAATTGCATGATACTCCTACAAACCTAGGTTCTTAAAGGCAGATGAAGTAGTCTAAGATGTACAAACATGAATGCATATAACATACACATACAGGAGCAACAAACAGAAAGAAAATACAGCTTCAAGAAATGTGACTCGAACGTATCTGTATCAGGTCCTGTGACGAAGAAAGCATTCCCTACACAAGCAGTCAGTCATCACCAAAGCCATGGAAGTCAGGAGCCTAATCTTTAGTGTTTTTCCAGTGAAGCATTGCACAACAGTGTAGAGCAAGTAAACACTTCCTTGTTTCTCTCTTTTTTTTCTTACACTTTGTCTCATTATAGAACTTACTGTTGTGATCCTGTGGATCTTATCTCAAAAAGAAGGCAGTTAGGGCTAGACTTATCCTTATCAGTTGTGTAATTTTCCAATTTATGAGCATTTTTAATTCTTAAATGCTGTCAACTGAAAGTCAAAAGTATTCTTGAGAAAATATTCTGAGCAGTAAAATGTGTTGTTTGGAAAATGAATCAATACTGAAACACAAACTGTTTTTCCATTTAGTTTCCTGCTTTGTTGTCCAGACTCACCAGTGCAACAGAAGTAAATACACTACTGTGGAGACAGAAGGAATTCCACACATCATGGTCTTCCATAAGAACATCTTGACAATGGGACTTCTAAAAGGTAAGTCTTTAGATGAACAAACTAGATGTAATTAATAATAGATCCAATAAGCTAAGCAATTTTTCTGCTTTTAACAGCTTTAGATTCATTGCTCAAGTTATTAAACACTACTCACACATTAGTATTTTTTAAAAATATTGTTTCATATTTAAATTCAATTAATTCATTTTGATCAGTTAAAACAATTTTCTGGTAACTCATTATTGCAGGTTATAATGTTTAATCTTGATAATATTTATACTAGATAAATGCCAGTGGGAACGAGACAATCCAAATGAGATCACATGAAAACACTTTATCATGTACTTGTAAAAATTAAACATTTTGAAATTAACATGAATAACCCAAGAAGCAAAAGCAGATGTTGATCAGCTGTTTCCAAATCTCCTCTGGATTTTGTACCATGAATGCACTGTAGAAAACAAGAGCTGTGGATGTCTGAATATACCAGGGGAAATACACTGCTTCATGCTTTTCATGTTACAACATGCACTGTTTTATTTTAAGTACCCTCTCTCCCTTGGGGACAACAATAATTACATGCTAATTCATTTTAATGCTACCACATTATCATCTGATAACCATGCAATTAACTGAAGTCACCACCAAGGAGTGTGAAGAGGTCAGAGAATCAGAACATACTCTGGTAGGTAACGAGATCTTTAAATCAATGGGGTGTTTAAACAAGAACCAATGGAGAAATTTAAGAGGTGGTGTAGTAATGATATAGATTGACATCAAAATTAGACTATAAATGGGCATCAAAACACTGCAGAAATAATGTGGATAAACTAAGTTAGCTAAACTGAAATGAGGTGGAAAAAACCCTCAAACCATCAAAAATGCACCAATACCTTACAATTTCAATTTATCAGATGAAAACTAAAATACGTTTGAAGAGATGACTGGAAAGTGTGATTATCTCAATGGTGGAGAATTGACAAAAATCTTTTCAAGAGAAATCTTTTCAAGGGAAAGATTTTCCTTTTTGTGTATTTAGGTCCATGAGAATAATATTCTTCATGAGAAAACAATAAAAATGTTAAGAAAAAATAATAATATTATGTTGATCAATTAAAAATAAAATCAGAAACCTAGTATTACAGCTGTCTGTGCTGCTCTCAAGACCTGAGTAAATACTGTGATGAATACAACTCCTTTTTGTGACTTATGTTGATTCACACAGAGATTCTTTGAATATGCACAGATGAAGAATTATGTGTGTTGTTTGCCTACTGCAAACATTTGACATTTGAAATTCAGGCTGTGTTGGTTAGCTTTGATTAGATACATGAATTACACAGGATGTTTGTTCTCTGATTGGAGCCCTTAAAAATCAAGTTTTCAGGATGAATATTTACATTTACAAGCTCAGAATTTGATCACCTTGAATATCTTCCAGTAGTCCATGAAAATTGCTAATTTTCTAAAACTTTTTTTGGCAAAAAAATTCTTGCGCTTTATTTGTATAGGTAAGGAACACGCACACACACAAAAGTATCAGTGTTGTAAGCCAAATCAGTGCAGGTACTGACCTAACTGTAAAGTGTGTGCAGTGGCCTTATCTAACAATATTCTAACATCAAAAAGCAACTGGCTTTTCCAAAGTACTGAAGCAATTAAAATAACAGAGCCACTTAGGAGAATATAATCACAATATATGACCGTAATTCAATAACCGCCTCAAACCTCATTGTAAATTTTGGGTGGTTTTATTTGTATTTCTTCATAAAACCTTTTTTTTTTTTTTTCACAGACAATATTCAATTGTCTGTGTTTCTAAAGTTGAAAGAGTTGAACTTCTGGAAGTTAAGATTAGCTTGAGCTTATTAATTTTTCTGTTCATGAAAAAGTATTTGAAATCACTATTATGTAAGAAATAACCAAACGCAAAAATTTTTAGAATTTGAGTTTAGGAAGTATTATGCAGAAAAAGAATAGGATATATGCAGAAATAAAGAAATTACATAGTGAAAGACATGGTTAGATACAAACACAAACAGAAACATTTGAGAGAGAAGTGGCATCTAGGAATCAAAAAAAGTCTGAAGACAGAAGATCAGAAAAGACTGACCAAAAATGATCACTTAATTGATAGCATCAAATGACATGATGCAATTATAACAAAGACTAGTCTGTTTACAAAACTAGTCCCTAAATATTTTGGAGCTATAAGACATTTCCGGTTCACAGAAATTGTATGACAGAGTGCTTTTATTTTAAATATTGTATATGTATGTAGCCACCAGGGGTTTACCATTAATGTATCTAAAATTTGAAAATAACCTCAGATAATTTTCAAAACTTTTATTTGTTATGTCCGGATATTGTATCTTTAAGTTTAGTTTTCTTTTGTTCCTTCTTTCTTTCCTTTCTTTCCTTTCTTTCTCATATCCAGTTTTTCATGCACTACAATCTCCATGTACTTTTGCATAGGGCTGCTCTCAACAAGTTCTCCAAATGTGTACTTGTGTCTAGGGTTGCAACACATTGCTCTTGGACTTGTTANAACTTTTATTTGTTATGTCCGGATATTGTATCTTTAAGTTTAGTTTTCTTTTGTTCCTTCTTTCTTTCCTTTCTTTCCTTTCTTTCTCATATCCAGTTTTTCATGCACTACAATCTCCATGTACTTTTGCATAGGGCTGCTCTCAACAAGTTCTCCAAATGTGTACTTGTGTCTAGGGTTGCAACACATTGCTCTTGGACTTGTTAAACCTCATACAGTTCTCGTAAGCCCACTTCTCAAGTTTGCCCAAATTCTGAAATATTAATTACCATTAATATTAATTCATTGGAAATGGTTCAAACCCATGCCAAGGGGATATTGGAAAGCATTTCTTTACCAAGAGAACAGTCAAACACTGAAAGAGTCTTCCTAGAGAGGTGGCTAGTTTCAAGCTTGCCAGTGTTAGATGCATTTGGACAATGCCCTTAATATACTCCAACTTTTGGTCAGCTATGAAATGGTCAGGCAGTTGGAATAGATGATCACTGTAGACTCCTTCCAACTGAAGCATTCTTAATAAAAAAAAGATTTCTCTTACAAAGAAAAAGTAGTAAACAAATGTCTGTAGCACTTATGCTCCTTTCAAATAGAGATCCATCAGAAAAAAAGTCATTAATTCCTACCCAACACCTTCTGGAAGGGCCCTTTGTGTACACCATTTGCCCTGACTTGTTAGTATCAGCAGCTCTGCCCTGCTTGCAGGCACAATCCTGCCTCTGCTGTGCCACTCTCAGCCCCAGTTTGCCATCTCTTTTCAATCCTATGGTCTTGCCACTTGCTAACATCTTGCATTACTCTAGGTTTGAAATACTGTAGCAGGGGTGGAAAGAAAATCACATATTCTGTTGCCTTCCTTTAAATGGCACCATTAAATATTGAAACAAATCAAAATCATCACCAGGAATTTCACTACTACAATACTGTTTTCTCAGGCTGCCATGCAACCAAGAAACAGAATTTCTTCCCCGCTGCCCCACCCCCTGCAAGCTGATTAAGATTAAATAAATTGACCAATACATAACTAAGATATTGATAAGAGGTTTAAGCAGCCAAACAGAGACCAATCTCATTCCTCAGACAGTGCTTTCAGGACCACGCAACTTTAAATTACAACACGCAGATAAATGAGAAACTTGAAGAAATCAGCCTATGATTTCTGTATTCACAAATAATAGTCACTACAGTGATAGTCCCAGAAAATTATCTTCCCAGAAATTATCAAACATTAAAAAGCATACAAAGAAGAATACAGTCTTATGACTGTTTTGAATTTTAGCTAAGCTGCTAGAGTGATGAGAGGTATATGGAGAAACATTAACCTAATCGTCTGACTACACAACAGGGTAGGTCATGAGAAGACAGAGCCTAGTGGCTATAAAAGCATAGTTTTATAGGAATAAGCTCAATTTTCTTAATAAATGAAATAAAGCATTTATGATGACTTTGATCTATATAATAAATACAAATGGAGCTTTCATGTAGGGATGCAAACTTTAGTCTTCATGAAAACAATGCATGCAAAAAAAAGGATTTATCAAAGCAATGCTGCTTAAAGTATTGCTTCATCATAGTCCAAACCCACATTTAGCTAGAGAGGCCCACTGGTCACTGTTCATAACTGAAATCACTCAAGGGAAATCACTCTGTGAAAAATCCCTGAGCTCAGAGACAAATGACTCAAAAGGGAACTCTCAAAGCATTGTCACAACCACCAAAGTGCCCATCTTGGACTGTTGGGCGAGACCCTTGAGCGCAGCAGGGGCTCCGCATTGGCAGCATTGGCAATTATCCCAGCCAACTCAGCTGGGATACAGCTGAGGAGAGCACAGCCTCAGCCAGCCTCAGTGGGTGGCAATGGAGAGGGGAGTGTCCCAAACCAGGGTTTCAAACTTCACCAGCATCTTCATGAGATTTGAGGATGATGGTAGCTTTTGGGTACTATGATTTCAAGTATTGAAGTTAGAATAATTCATAGATGAAGGAAATAACTCCAAAATTTGCACATTTGTTCAAATGGGATGAAATGTATGTGAAGTATGTTTTCTGTTACTGTCTTCTCTTGCTTAGCATCAATTGAAGCATATAGTTGTCTTGATTATGGTTACACTAAAATCACCCATTTTTTTCTTTCTATAAAATAAAGGCTTTTTCTTTTTTATTCATCAGGTAGAGCAAAAATTATCCACACTTGTCAATTATCAAACTTTATAATGCTGAAACTTGTCGTTCCACCCAGACATAGCTGCATTAAAATTCAGAGAGTGGGAAATAATACCCAATGCTGCCAGTCAAGTAGGAATCCTTCCCTCTGTTCAGCAGGAGCTTCTAGGTCTTAAAGTATAAGATTTATGGGAACTACTCTGGGGTCTTTTTATGTATGAAGGAACATAACATCAAGATAGAAATATTGCTGGAAGACAATGAGGAGACAATATTCATCTTAGCCTCCAAAAAAGCTAGCAGATTTTGTTCGAAAGGCACATTTGGTATATAGCATACCGGATCTTATGGTAAGGAAAAATTAGTATTCTAATATTTCAATATGAATATAGCATGAAAATACTTTAAGTGATTTACCCAGAGACACAGAACCAACAAGGCTACTCTTAACCTGAAGTAAGTTAAAGATATTTTTATTTCATTTCATTTATAATTGATACAAACTTCTCATACTGAGAGATAATAGTGTACAGGACTTACAAACCCTTTAAAAGCACTGCCTGTGATTATTTCAGGAAATTCTACCAGGGAACAAGTGTTGGGCTCAAGAAGTTGAAAAAATATTACTTTGCTCATCCCTCATTGGGTGTTTTTCAGCCATGGGTATGAAGCTTTCATGCTCATCTACACATGCCTGAAATGAATAATTTATTATTACACTGTGAACCTAAATTTCAAAGAAGGTAATAGTCAAAATCATAGATGATAAACTGGGCCATAAAACATGTTCATTCTTCTGCTGTCTTCATGAAATGATGTGATCTTGAATTGATATAACTTTTTCTTTTTCTCTCTAAAATATAGATTAATTAAAATGAATGAGAGACTTTTGTTCTCCATACTGGGAACATGAAAAGCTGCTTATGAACTTTAGGTGGATCACTGGGAAATAAATTCTCTTAGATGTGTTAACAAAACATACTGAATCATGAAGTACCTCTGCTACCTTCTAGCCTCTGACCTGGTCAGTCAATTGAATCTTCGCAAAGAGGACAGTGAAATATGATTTATTAATTACCAAGAGCAAAAAAGAGAAGTTCTCTTGTCTTATTGTAGCATGAGACTCACTTTGTCTCTAGAGAGGAATCCTCAACTCTTTGTAAAGAACAACCTATATCTGAAGAGGTATCACTGCTGATCCTCTGGTCAGAAAATTTAAACTTTTTTACAGGTGGCTGTTTCCCTCTGTAGTTGTCCAGGTTTTTCATTTGTAATCACCTGTATTTTAAATGGTTTGCTGCCTTTGCCCAGCATCAGTCTGTTGAGTTACTGTGCCTTTGGTAGTGGCAACTCTAAACGAGAAGTCACTGGATTTCATAATTATGCTACCCCAGTTAACCAGTTACCCAAAGATATGGTTAAATTACTGTCATGGAGATGTAAAAACAAGATATTGGACAGGCTGGAGGGCATCAGAGCCTGGACTATAGATTTCCAAATATCCACAAATAATTTCACACGAGAAGTGGATGACCAGTGCTTTGCAAGCAGAATCAAAACCCAGTGCAAACTCTGATTATTTTAACTGTATAATTACCTTTAAAATGAAAATTGATTACATAAGTTGTCTGTCAGAAAAGGAGGAAAAGGCAGAAGTTCCCAAATTTCCCTTATACATGAGTACAGATCACAATAATGCAAGAATCTTACCCTGATGCCTGTCAATTGAAGTATATTGATTATTCTTCTTAGAAAATGTGATGATCAATCTGGCTTGTTTAAGGACGTGCAGGAAATCTGGGAGAAAGTTGAGAGAGATCCAGTAGGCCACTTACTACTGAAAGGCCATTTTTATATCTTCAAACTGTAGGGTTTTTATAATTTTTCTGCTGATTCTTGATATAAATCAAAGTCTTAACTTCAGCTTAAAGCTGTGTGTCTGGAAATTCTATAGCATCCAATAAAACATATCATATAAAATGTATCACAAGACTTTGCCATTACTGAGATCTAAATTTTTTAAATTTCAAGAGTACTGCTAATTCTATTGTAAATAACCTCTCATAGTTCAGGTCACTAGTATAGACACAAGGTTTGGGGAAATTGAATAAGAAAAGCTAATAGAAGAAGAACACAGCTATATCCTTTCTAGCTATGAAATCATTAGCAATGAAGTGTCCTTCCTTATAAAATCTCTCATTTCTTTCATAAGAAAAACATTGCTACAATTTTTAAGGATAAAATTTAATTTCCTATTTTTATTAAAATAACTGTAAGTAGCAGGGTAATAACCAGTTGAATTTTAAATAAGATTAAGATTTCTAAATATTTTATAATAAAACGCATGCTTATGAGACTGAATTTATTGTTATCTTGAGCACATGCTAAAACCTGAAAGAATGAAGTGTCTTTGGTCTATTCTAGCACAGTTAAACAATGACAAAACCTCACTTACTGTACCACTTATCACCCCGTAAACTGTAAACCAATGAAATATTGCAATTATTTATGAAAGAGAGAACAAGATATTTGTAATGTCAAAAGCAGGGAAGTTTTGTCTTTTTCCTCAAGACTAAAGTGCCATATATTAATTGTTCCTAATAACACTTCTTAGAATTGAGTATTTCCTACCGTACAGTTACCTAGCGTCAATTAATTAATGAGTATTGAAATATCTAGAATAGTGTGCTTTGGAATTTGTCAGAAAGTGTAGAAAAAAAGACACATATGTAATATTTTTTCTAACTAGAGTGTAATATCCAAGATGGCTCTTATGTAAAAAAAATCTAACAAAAAATTATTGCTCTGATTTTATTTTTGATTAAAATTTCAAATATGTCAGATCTGCAAACCTTGGGCCATGCAAGAAATTATATTAAAACCAGTGGAATTTCTGAGGAGAGACAGTTTTTGTGATTAGACAAATTTTAACAAATTTTGCCAGAGTAAAACAACTATCTCTATATTAGCAGACTGTGGAACAGCCTTTGATTCTATTTTTACCAGAGACCATTAGTGCCCACAGCACTTTTCACACAGATTTCTGCTCTCCATTTATGTCTTTTACTGCCTGTATAAATTCTGCTATAAATTCAGATATCCAGTATTAGTTGCAACATTGAGTTTATGTTTATTTAATAAATTCTCAAAAAAAAAAAAAAATTGCAGAGGGATTCAGTTTTGGTGACTGTCAAGGAGTCATGGTGAACTCACTCATTTGGCTGGGGAAGTAAATGTAGTACTTTACCTATTTATATGGAGAAGAACGACTAAGTGAGAGGAATGTCTCAGCTGTTGTAATTTTATTTTGGAGACAAGTAGGGGCACTTGAATTCGGAACAAAATACATCATGAGAACTCCATAAAACTTGTAGTAAAACAGTTTTCCTAATGTTTCTATCCAACAATTATGAAACAGTAGTTTTAATAGCATGACATAACCTTGATCTTAAAGAAAGCATGACATTAATTAAATGAAAGCTTATCCTTCTTTCCTGTTTAATATCAGGTCATTCTGACCAGCTTTTCTACTCTAATTCTCACCTACCAGTGTTATTACTTAATAGGTTTCAGCAATTATTTTCTCTATTTTCTGGTCACTTAGACTCTCCAATACCCCTTAGTAATCCTGTTCTAAAAACACTTCACCTAACAGACCTTTACCCTTCTTCTATAAAACAGGATTCCCATTTGCCAGTGAGCCTCTGCTGGTGACTCCTTTGCATACAAAGCCACAGAGATTGTACCACTAACCACAAATCCTTTCTTTAGCTACTTTTCCTAATTGCGTGTGTTTTCATGCCACAGGCAATTTTCTTACCAGATACTCAGTGAGGAGAACATGGCAGTATTTTGTTATTTCTTCACGGCATTGTGTTTTTAGCTGTTTGTACTTTAATTGAACAAAAATCAGAAAGTCCTCTTTTTTTTAATTAAACTATTAATAACATGATTATGTATTGCTTTGAAATGAATATAAGAGCTGGCTTGTTTAGAATGAATGTTAAAACATTAAACAAACCTTAAAGTACTTATTTAGAATAATTTTTCACATTAATTACAAACTTAAACTAGTTTAAAAAAGACTTTAACTTTTCAGTCGTATAACTTCAAATATTTCCCCTTATTGGAAGTTTCAGGTTGGGGTTTTCTCAAACAACCTACTTGTAGATTTTACAGAACAGATTCCTTCTCATCAGATAACATTAAAGATGTTGAGTATCATAACGGAGAAAGAGTTGTTGAAAAGCTAAAGCAAACATCCATCCACCACTTCAAAACAGCAGAATTCTACTGGATTGAACAAATACAGGGACTCAGAAAACTATGTAATTCATACCGAAATGAGTTTATATATCTCTGTATGTTTTAAGCCTTTTTTTCTATGTAATTAATCAAATGAATTTTATTTACCTCTCGTAGTACTTATCAGATAATACTATATTAAATGAAAAGATTATTTCTGCAAAAAATACATACTTAGTAACTATGGACAAAACACAAACCTTTACTAACTTTTATTTTTTAGGAGGAAAAAGTCTTAAAGGAAATCTAGAGGAGGATGAGGCAGGGTGGGGTTGTTTTGTTTTGGTTTTATTGTTTATAATTTGAGTTAGCAGTTTAAGGAAAAAACCAAAACAAAGCACACAAAGCTGAGTAACTCATGTTAGCTGTGTAGAACTTCCACTGCTGGGTGTTTCTGAGGCTGCTGCCTTTCTGCAGATGCAGCGCCCCATAGCCTGTACTTAATCAGGTTTGTTGGAGGTCAGCGAGCTGCATCCAAGACCTTTGCATCATCGCTATTATAGTTTGTTTTCTAGTCTTTTTTGGGTTTTCACACATTCAGGAAGGTAGAACCTGGCTCGGTTTGCAGCTGCCTTATGTCTTCAACATCACAAATGGCTTCATGAGATACCTCAGTTTTCAAAGCTCTGACCTGAGGCCATTTTTTATTTTTCTCCTCAAAAACCTGACAGAGAAATCAGTTACTCTTCAAAAATTCCAGCACTGCTTAGTTCTTAGCACAAGAAGTGTAAATGTTGGAAAAACAATAAAAGCACTTGTAGTCTTTTACTGTCAACTTTTTTTCCCACACCCCATTTCCTTTGTGGTAAATATGGAGCTTCTTTCTTTCCTATCTCTACAGTTGGTGGTGTTCTTTTCTGGTCAAACTTCTTAACTCATTTCTCTGTTCCTGGGATTTTGGAACTAAAATCAACATATTCTTTATGGTTATGCTCATTTCTTCAAATCTCATACTTGCTGAGAAAAAGTATTATACAGTGTTAGACATTTTTTCATACAGTTTTAGTGTTGTTTTATTTTTTCCCCATTTTTTTTTGTTTGTTTGTTTGACTTTTGGGTTTGGGTGGGGTTTTTTTGCTTGTTTTGTTTATCTCCACCCTCCCACCCCTCTTGAATCTGACTATGAGATTGGGCTAAATTATTCTTTTAAACACTTTAATGTCTCAAGGAAGCGAATATGATTCTTCTGGTCACTGCACAAAAAGTTAATTTGTGTTTCTTGGAGTAATTTTAGATTGGAAAGAGAAACCCTTAAAAATTAAAGTTACTTGAATTTTTATTTTTACATTTTGTTTTTATTTAAGGTTAATGTAATAGAATCATAGAATCATAGAACGTTTTGGGTTGGAAAGGACCTTGGTGACCATCTAGCCCAACTCTTCCTTTCCTCTAACCACTCTCATATTCCAAAAGCATTCCTTAAAGTTTCATTAACTAAAAAAAAACAAAAAAAAATTTCCCAAATCACTTTGTTAAAATACTAAATTTATATATATATGAATGATGCCTTAAAGTGTTTACTTATTCTTCCTTTTCCTTTTTTAAAGAAAATGAGGTAAAAAATGGAATACTGATGGTTCTCACATAATTTAGTGTTCTAGCCCCTCTGTATGAAGAAACAAAACTAAGACAAAATAATACAGAAAAAAACCCAGTGGTCATGATCTCTGTTCATCTGCCTGTGTCAAGAGCATTACCAGACTGACTTTTTTCTCTCCCTTCAGTTTCCCTTCATGGTGACTCTTCTCCTCATTAGTCCATATTCTCTCTTTTTTTTTTTTTTCCTTTCTTTCTTTCTTTTTAATTTCATCTATTGCAGTTTTCTTTTTCCCAGGAGCCAGTAAGAGTAAATTGGTTCTTATGACATTTTTCATTCTGCTAGTCAGCTGCATCTCTTAATACATCCCACATATGTTTTGCCAAAACTGTCATTTTTATGGGTATTTCTGTACTGCAATTTTCATGTTGTCCCTATTGCACCTATAGCCCAATGCACTAATGTTAATGAAACTAGTACTTCTACTATTAATAATCCATAGTATATGTACACTGATTCATTATTGGGTTTTCTTTTGGAAAGAAAGAATCTGAGTTGCAGAAACAGATGCCATGATTTGACAAAAGTTATGATGTGTAAATCTTGCCCTACTTCATACCCTATCCATTGTTTTCTAAGCATAATTAAGATGTACACCTTTTCTTATGTTGTGAAAAACCTAATTTTATATGATTCACGTTTTTGTTTTTAATTAAGTTAGGTTTTTAATACTATCATAATCTTTTATCAATGTTATTCTTTATGCTTTGATTCAATGGGACGGTTTTACTTTTGGGTGTAAAATTGAAACAAGGATTAAAGATAAAAATATTTTTTTCTTGATTTACTTCTCACTTGTAATTTTGGCATGCACTAAACTGACAATTATAAGATCCATCATATGTTTAGGATGAAAAAATCAGACTACCTCAGAATAATTTTCATTGCTGGTGAATGTCTTTTAATTCTATTTTTGAGTGCAACATTTAAAAGAAGAATATGCCAGAAGGTTTATTATTCTTTAACTGCATAGTGCTTAAACAGTAATTTTGCTGTTTAAATACCGAACAGTCAGATGTTTATAATTAAATTCCTAGGAATATTATGTACTAGTATGACAGCCATTATATTCTCATTGGGTTATACATGCATGTCCTAATACTTTAACAGTTCTAAATATGTAATTTAAAAAAACCTAGCTGGCATTGTCTTGAACTTAGGTCATTTTCACTTGTCAACAAATTAGATTAAAAGCACAGAGTATTGAATTTATGGAGCTGTGAACAGAAAAATAAAGGCTTGATAGAATAGTAAGAGAACATAGAAGTTTCACACTACAGAAAGTGTAAATGAAATATTGACTCCATGTGGCCTTCCTCAGTTTTCAATGTGATAAACCTGGTAAGTTGTCTACGTGCAGGAGGTGAAAACTCCAGTGATGTAAACTGAAGCTCTCCCATTGACTCTTTCTGATGATTTAGGTAAAAAGTAATAGTTTCCCAAAATTACAGGATGTAAAAGCACTAGTGTTGATGAGATGAATTTATAAAGTTGAAGTACGTATTGTAAAATTTGCCAACTATTTTTTGTGACCTAAGACAAATGCGTACTTAAATATGTAATTTCATTTTGTATTACGTCCTTAGTGAATCAAATTCAAATACCTTTTGCACCTTGAATCTTTCAAGTATTATTTTCAATCCTTTTTAATAAATTATCCCACTTCTGTAGATCTCTAATTAAATATATTTAATATAATTTTACTTAGAAATAAAGCAAGGGTTGATTGAGAAGTAAGTAACTTATTAGAACTTGGTTCCACCCCTATCGTAACAAGAATGAATTAACTACTGATTCAACCTGCCTGATGCCTTGGAGGTATGATCTGCCTTTGAAGTCCACTTGAGGGCAAACTTGTTCCTTGTGCTACTTTGCACACTGAAAAAAAACGTATTAAAAATTTGATTTAGTTCATATTGAAAGTGATACATCATCTTCTGAAATGAATTACTCTCTCACTAAAAAGACCAATCACCTTCAGCTGCAGATAGAGTGCATCCTCTATTAAATCAGATGCATTATTCACTGCATCAAATATATCACTTGTTAATTAAGACTCTACATTTGTATCAAAGCCTTGAATCAAATACATCATCCATTAACTCTTATCAATATTGAATAAAATAAATTGCACGTTAAGTGGAAGCATCACCCAATTATAACATGAAGCCTAATAATATTATAAAGTTTTGCAGTGCTTGTGACTACTCAAGTATATTCTGACTTGTGTTTAGTATTTTGATAGCCTGAGATCTCAGGGAAATCTCAGCATGCAAGTAACAAGACTTGATGTCTTTTTCCTTAGGGGCAATATAAATCATTCTTTCATTGTTTGAATGGTCCCATAAAGCTGGAAGGGATGCTGTTCCTCTCAGGAGAGGATCAATAAAGTTCAGAATAAGAAAAATTATGACCCTTGCAAGTGTTACTGAAGTATTCTGCAAGATGCTTCATCAGTGACATGAAATCAGTTAGTGACAACTGCGATTAACAACCGCTCTGAATCGTGGTCCTGGCGGGGCTTTGTAAGGTCAAGTGGACATGGCCAGCGCAGATGCAGCGAACGCACTTGTTAGCTTTAACTGTACCATGGAGGTGCTGTCAGAAATAGAACATAGCTCCATCCAGACTAATACGGGGTGACTAAAGGTTCTATGACAGTGTGACTGTACTTCTGGTTCGTGAACCTGATCATTTAGAATGAGTAGCTCCATTTCTCTGCAGCTAGCGCTGATTGTCATCCTGAAGATTTAGCCTAAATCTCCTGGGTGAAAGAAGAGCTGGGCATATTTTTGCATAGAAACAAAATTATGTTTAGCAATAAGAAAGAAATTTTCAGCAATAGCTCCCAAAGGCACTTTCTAAACAAAATTCCTTTAAGTTCTGCCTGAATTTAAGTTACTTCCATGTCAATATTATTTTTCTTCTTTCTGTGTTCAGATTGGAGTAAGTTTACATGCAGTTTAGATTAATCAGTAATACTGATTATGTCTGGTATGTACCTTTATCTGTTTTTTCTCTCCTATATGCCTGCTGAAATTTTAAGTCAATTTTTTGTGTATTTTCTACCTTCACCTCACCTTGCAAAGGGAAAAGAGAACATCTCCTGAAATGCAGTATAATTCTTTGCCCTCTTTCTGAACCTAAACCACCTCTACCTGCTTAAACTGATCTATTTTTTCCCATATATGTTTTTTTTTTTTGTTTCTCTGTCTCTTTTCTCCTTTTGTTAAGCATCTTGACCAGTGTCTACGGTCTCACACCAAAACTCATCATGTTTTGTTCAATGGATCTCTCCCTTTCTAAAACATTTACAACTCTGTTCTTTTTGCTCATACACCATTTTTATCTTGTCTTAAGATTTCTTTTAATATGAGCATCATTTCTTCTATTTCACTTCTACTAGGACTACCAGATACAAATATTCAAGAGCCACAAACATTTCAATTATAAGATTATTTGAAGACAAATGAAATTTTAAAATTAATATCTCTGTGATTGTTTCATTTGAGGGGATTAAGAGGGCTTTTTTTGTGGTTTAGTTATTTATATTATTTTTTATCTAGAGTCAAGAAATTCGCCAAGTGAAAAGCTCATTAAGGGGAGACTGAATTAAAAGAAGAGTGATATCAGAAGTATTACAGCCAAAAAGGCAAGTTATCAAATCTGGACCCTAGCACCTTATTTTTAAATCTTAGTTGCAGTCCCTTAATTTTACTGACACTTTCTGTAAAGGGAATTGCATTTCTTGTGTCCAGTTTATAGTTTGTCATTTTATCACAATTAAGCAGAAAATGTCCAGATCCTCTTACCTGGATTTTCTATGTAGATACAGCTTCCCATGACTCACCATACATTGGTGATCTGATTCTAATACACATTTCATTGTTCCTTGTCAGTGTGGCAATTTTTCAGTCAATACTTTTCATGCAGGATCATGTAATATGTTGAGACATTTATCCATAGCAAAGAAAAAACCTAGAATCTAAGTGACTGAATGAAACTGGAAAACTCAGAAAAAATAAACCCTCATTCTGAAACACTGATATACACATCTGTATCTAAAGAAAGACCTTTTTAGAGAGTTGTAATACATACCTACAGTTGGAGATACCTACTATTTTCAAGACTGAATCTGTTCATCTCCAGAGTAAGATCCATTAAACTTAATTACAATAAAAACCCCTATTTCTGTTACACAAATAATATTCTCATGTAACCCAATTTAAAATAATTGCCTACAC
>VWZG01012329.1:77801-89635 GCA_013396735.1 Grallaria varia | reverse complement strand
TGCTTTTGTTCAGAAGGGAAAACAAAAACTAAAAGAAGTGCTGACTTATTGAAAATGGTTGTAATTATATTATTATATTTTGCTTACAGCTTTTCTGGTACTCTGGTTACATTTTTAAAAATGTGAAATCTGAGGAAAATGTAGTGCATTCACTGGTACTAGAGAAAGATCTGGATAAAACCTAATTTCCAACTCACAGTTCTAGGCTGAGCAGATGTTAAAACAGAGAAAAAACTACCAAGAATTCTCACTGTTAAGTAAATAATGGTATGTAGGCAACTTTTATTTCA
Source organism: Grallaria varia (assembly GCA_013396735.1). Lineage (NCBI taxonomy): Eukaryota > Metazoa > Chordata > Aves > Passeriformes > Formicariidae > Grallaria > Grallaria varia. Next base: position 89,345 of record VWZG01012329.1, on the reverse strand, counting down.
AGTAACTGAAAAATAAAATAATTGAAAGCATTAAACCAAATGGTCATTCTGTCTTAAAACAGCAATTACCAAAAAAAAAAAAAAAATAGTTTCACTATGACACTTGAGTGATACTGAAGGACCTGAAATTAACAGGAAAACAAAAATGTCATAAAAGAATTACCACTTCTGTGCTGAATCATGGAAGAATAGAAGTGGATAAAATTATTAGATTATTTGAGACAGCAAATACAAAATGAATTGGCTGTCATGACTAATCTTTTATTGAGGCCCTTCCATTCTGTCAGAACTAATACAATAATATGAACCAAACCAGGAAGTGAGCTGAACAAGCCCCTGCCAATCTCATAATCAACCACATACTATGTTGATGAAGGATGAGAACAATTGTCTGTTCTGTGCAGTTACCTTATGTACATTATATAGATTTATTGATAAGTTTTTGATCATTGATTGCTGATGATTTTTTGTTGTATTATCTAGAATGGTCCAAATAAAATAATATCTTTGTTAATACCAGTCTCCTCAGTAAGCATGAACGTCAGGTGACTGAATACAAAAAAAAAAAGGTACTTTCTGGGCCAGGATATGTTTTAGTTGCTATTGCATTTATAGCTAAATTATATAAAATTATCTAAATATTATCCAAGTTTCAATTAATTCTATGTCACTTTGAATGCAAAGTCTGGTTTTAAAATGGAGGCAAAGTCAGGACAGAAATCCGTTCTTGCTGCAGGTGTGAAGTTACCAATTGTAAGATCGGGATGTAAAAGTATGATCTGAATTTTTAGTTTTGTGAAAAGTCCATTGAACATTTGAGATCACTTCCTTTAGGATCAACTCTGTATGTTTATAGTCTTTCTTGTCTGAGCATCATCTTAATGCAAAGAATGCCTTGTCTTCTGGAATAAAAGCAAATAGACCAGGCAAACATGAAAACTGAGTAGAAACTAAGTCAATTAAGGTTTTAAAAGGATGGAAATCAGGAGAGCTATGTAAAGAAAAAATATATTTAAGACAATGGCCTTGAGTGTTGAGTTTTTTTGAGATACAGATATTATATTTTTATATACTTATATTTTCTCACATTATGAAGCTTATTTGTCAGACCTTTGAGACAGAAAAATATCGTTAGAATAGGACAGAAATAGGCAACTATCTTCATATAGATACAAGGAGTTATTCTATATTGTTATGATTTTATTACTGTACAATAAATTCTTTTTATTATTTTAACATTTCTTGAAGGCTGAATCTTTTGTGCTTCTGTGAAAATTACTTATATTGATCTTATATTGACTAGGAACAGCTTTTCCAGAAAACTGATTTACTAAAAACTGGCCACAGGAATAATAGTCAGTCATTAGATTATCATGTCCCCATCTTTTTTTTTAATTATTATATTAGAAATTAGATAGGATTTTGTAGCCAACTCATGAGAGATGTTATCTCTTAAATTTATAGAAGAATTAGTAACAGAGGCTTTTTGTACATTGTACAAGAAATTCTTGTCAATACCTTGCTCGATTTTTAAAAGTGAAGTTTGTGAAAGTTGACACTGTTCTGGAGACATAAATTCTCTGATGATTTACTGGACAGGTACAGAATTAGCAACAGGCTTTTCTTCAGCTTTGTCTAGATGCACTTAAAATCTGAACAGGTGGTTTTCTTTTCACTTTCTGTGCACATTCTAACACTTTTATTTCTTGAATGATCCTGAAATGTATTAATTCGGTCAGTGTCTCATAAGAAATAAACTGCAACCAGCCAGACTGTTTCCTATGGGAAACTGAACCCTGCTTGTATAGTAATGCCTTGCAGTCACTCACTACTGGACATTAAAAACTTTATAAGGTGTTGAGATAGTACAAATAAATACAAGTCAGTACTGGGGAAAAAAAAAAAAAAAAGGAATNAAAAAAAAAAGAAGTAATAACTTTCAAGTTGCAGTTGATATTGTATGACTGACAACTCTTCAATTAACTAAAGAAATGAGCCAATGAAAACCACAACCAAAAAAGAATATCTTTACTTTGAAGTAATTTTTACTAAAGAAGTCATGCCTCAGAGAAAATGGGAAAGGTGTTTTTAAACTTAACATTAGCAAAAAAACAGTATATGGCCAAATAAATAATGAGTTTGCTTTATAAGACTTCAACCTTAACATCAATAATTCCATTGAAAACACTGCAAAAAAGATGGAAGACCTATATCAAAACTGGAAATCATATAAATACGTGTAATGAACTCCTCTGATTTAGATGCCAAGCAAGTTCTTCAGCTTGTAGTAAGAACACAATTTGGTTTTGTGTTTGCCTGCCTGTTCTGGTTCAGTAGTTTATACATGCTCGGCTACCTACCACAAAGAAATATGCACTTTTCCAAGCAGTTTGGTCCTGGGTGAAGTAGAAATGTGATCAGCCTTGATAAAACAATCCAGCATCTCTGGCAAAAGTATATGTCCTGAGAGTAGTAACTTGCAGCAGTTTTTGGGATAAATTTCGAGATAAAATACTAGTTTTACTACCAGTCTGACGTCCCAGTCACAAAGAAATGCAAGAGAAAACAAGAGAGTACTGCAGAGTAACATCCGGAAAAGAAATCAGACCCAGATGACCCTCCAGTTTCCACTTCCTCTATAGGCGGCGATCACGCCAAGGCAAAGTGGAGAGCAGCTGTTCCCTTAGCTTGCCTATTGTGACCAATGGTCTGATTCAAGTACACCAGTTCATGGAAATGTTGCCTCTTCTTTCAAAATAAAGAACAACAACCTATTCTATGTGTGAGGACTCCAGAGACATCTCTTACCATGCTATTTGCATTTCAATAGCTACGATCAAAAAGGAAACTCTGAGACTGGATCTGTACTTTCACAGCTCCAGGTAAAGCCCAAAGCATGGCTTACTGCGTGGCAACCATTTCTAAAGATGCTCTTCAGGAAATAAATTGAATGATTGATATAGTGCTATTATGTAACCTTAGTGCAACTGATCAATTCACCCCTTTGTCTATTCTCACCACCATCATTACTCCAAGTACTTTGTCTGAAAACAACATAACTCTACAAATTATGTTCTACACATTGAGCTACAAGACTATTAGAATAAAATAAAAAAGCTTTGAAAAATCCCCAAACCATTTGGAGTTACTTCATTGATATTACTAATGATTTTTAACTTTCTTGTTCTTGCCCAGGTGAATAAGGTTTCCCAGTAGTGTTTTCAACTGCTTGCTTAGAACACTATGCCAGCCCATGTTTGCAGGATTCTGTCTCAAATTTGTATAACACATGCCTACGTTACAAGAAAATCTTTAATGAAGAATTACAAAATAATCCTATACATAGACTCATAGATGAACTAAATGCACTAGTACATGAGACAAATATTGTATTGCAGCTACAGAGAGCAGCTAATCAACTGACAGAAATATCTATGTTGCATTTAACTGTTTAAATGTCACCTTGAAAGAGATCTGAATAGAGTTTTTGTCAAAAGCATTCCCTATTCAAATTCCTCCTAGTGATCTCTTTAAATATTTAAAGTGAGAGTATAATAATAAAGGTTAGGGGTTTTATTTGCTCAGTGCATTGTTCTTCAAAGACAGAAGTTTTTTAAGTGTTTCAGAATTCTCACAAAATTTTGCTAAAATTTGCACTGTGAGAAAGGGATAAGCTGCCTTTATTATACTAGTAATTTACAATATTTTGGAGCTTTTAATAAGTGAGATGTTCTCCAGATACATAAAAGCAGAGTACTAGTGGATATATAATTTGTCTAGTAATGATGAAATGTATTCTAGTTACTTACAGCATGGGCAGTCTGGATGTTTTTTTCTGGATGTCCCCACATTTTTCAGATACTGTTTCAAAATCCCTGCTGAATTCTCAGAGATATTAAAATTTGAGATGTCTATCATAAACATAGTCATCAGCTTTTATATATACTAATCCTCTAAGCATGATTCGAAGCCTATTTTGTGCTTGTAATACTATAGAAAAACTGAAAGGTTTTAATACACATTTCAGTGGTCATATATAGGTGTCTGCTGAATATATTTCAAGTAATATATTAAATTTTAATTAAAGTTTCTAGCACGTGGTTTGACATGGTTCTAGCTTTGACATGACTTGTTTGCTTATTTTAACGTGACACAAGTTCCATTGGCACCTAATTATGAATACCCAGTGACCAGACTGACCTTATAGAGTTGTAGTATAGATGACGCTGCAGCAAGAGATTTTAGACATGGCAGAGAAGGGATGAAACCGAGCAAAACTTTATTGAAAGTGTCAGAAGGTTTAAGAAAAGATCAGGACTGGAATTGGTGCAGCTTTTCTTTATTTCTCACAACAAAACATGCCATTTCTAGAAGGAATTAAATTATTCTACATTATACAACAAGGAGTCAAGTGATAGCATAGAGATGATATGGGATTAGAAAATCTTTGATTTTAAATTGTTACTGAACAGCTAGAGACCAAAATATTTTGCTGTTTATTGTAGCCTCAACTCAGAGATGTCACAGTATTGCATGTCTCTATTACAGAACTCCTATCATAGTGAAGCAGACTTGCGCTGGACATGGCCCCTTCTGATTCAGAATTAAGGTAAAAACTGCTAAACTGCATGGTTGAATTCCTATACACATCAGCCTGGATTCATAAAGGGGTCTGTTACCTCCTTGCAATGAATTTAGAATCTTAAAAGTCATAATGATCTGTGTTAGGAAAGTATGGAATTTCAATCTTTAGATCTGTCGAGTCAATGCCTTTCACAACTGTTATTTCACTTTTCTGAAAAGGAGATTTTCTGATCTTTCTCCCATGACTACAAATCTTGGTTTAGGACACAGCCAGGAGCAAAAAGTAGCAAAAAGTTTTTCTTTTGATTCCACCGCTATGGGGAGATCCTCCTGACAACAGGACAGCCTTTTGTTTGGAGATTTGCAGTCTAAGCCCAAAGAGATACAGATGTTTTGAAACAACCTTAATAGCTGCAGGCTCAGCTGAAAGCTGGAGGTAAATTCAGTTTTAGTTACATATTACAGTTATGTTCACTGTATTTCACAGTAAATTATATAACTTTGTTTATAATGCTGACAGCAGTTTAGGAATGCCCTTTTTCCTGGGTGTACATGTTTGCTGTTGGCAGTGGCTAGTAAAATACCAGTGACATAAATTAGCTAATTACAGAAAAAGAAAAGTTCTGATGCAGTAATACATTTCCAAAGGTCAATGAAAATCTTCACTTTCAAAATCTCTTCAATCCTTATTGACACAGTTCGGTGCTGCTGTATTGTACTTACCTGCTTAAACTGTCTGTCTTTAGAAAGATATCTAATATACTGGTAGCTCAGTGAAAATTTAACATCCAAGGTTTGGGAGTTCACCTCTAGTCCCACATCCCCCATGATAGGCTAACTCATGCAGATACAGTATACAGTATTTAAGACATTAAAAATAAGGCAGTATCAGCAGCACTGGTCTTAATAAAGAGTTGAGATGCTGCTCTCTAATCTGGCAAGAGAAAAAAAGAAAAGAGAGCTTGGAGTACCTAGTACGAATTCACAGCTTTTAAGATTTCATTATTTTGATAATGTTGTCTCATAGAGAAATTCTGCCTTCCGTTGCATACTGGCTGTTATACTTATTGTTGGCAATGGAACTGCACTTATTCCTTGAAGTTTCTCCTTTGGTTGTTTAAATGGTTATAAGTCAGAATATTTTCCTTAATCCTTAAATTGGTCTTCCTGGTATGTACAATCCATGGAGTTTCTTCTAGAAGTTTCTTCTTCTAGTCAGTTTCAGGAATAACTTCCTCCATGCCTTTTCATTTTAAAATGCAGTCAGGGGAAAACTATATGGCAATTCTGATTTTTGAAGCCCTTAAAACCTTGTTATCAGGCTGAGAGATTTTATTTCTATATGCACCATACTATAAAGATGGAAATACTTAAGCTGTTAGTTAAGTTCTGGTGTCTATAATTTAAATAAAAGGGAGGTCTTGTCAGAGAAGTCTCTAGACTAAGATTTACTTGCTCAACTGCTTCAAAAAATTTTATACTTGTTAATCTTCCAGGAGTACTAAAAAGCTGATTTTATCTCTGACATTTGGAGAAGACATAGAAGGATGGGAAGAATAAGTTTTAATGAGATTTCCTTGTGGAATGCAGTTATGATTCTGGTATTTATTAGTGGGCATTTATTTGAATATGAAAAGCAACCCATTATAAGACTGAGGTGATTGACTATATATCCTTTGCTCCACATGCTGTCATTCAAAGCTGTTGTCAGTTATACAGAGGTTGAGAAGTTCTTTTCATTTGGTTGTGAGGGTTTTTTTTAATTTTTGTTGTGGTTTTCTTCCTGGCAGGAGGAAGGGGGAAAGCTAACACATCATGAAATAAAGCAGTATCTAAGAAAGAAATTTTCAGGTTTCCCAGAATATATATGTGTGCAACACACTATTGAATAGTTGTGATGTTCAGCATTTTTCATCTCTTGTTTTTAATATTTAAATTACTTTTTCAGTTATTTATCTTTACCAATCTTTATCTTGTCTTAAGAAAATTCAGGTTGCAGGAGGCAAAAAACTCATTATATTTTTGTGGAAAAGTAGTATTTCAGAGCATTCAGAAAAGGAACAGCACTAGAAACACACTGCTGCCAAGGGTGTTGACGATTCCAATTTCTCATTAGTCTTCTGCTTGCTGTCCAGCTAATGTTTAACTGACCCAGGTAATTTTATTGTAGTAGGTGTCAAATCAGTGAACTGACTGGGTTTACTCCAGTGTATCTCAAGTCCACTACAAATATTGTGTGTAAGCACAGTCCTTTGCACCTTTTCAAGTCCCTGTCAATTTTTTGATTTATTTTGACTTTTTTAAAGATGATGGCATCTTTTTAACAGAATTCTGGCACGTCCATCTCCTCATGATTAGCCTATATATTTTTAAACAATGAAGGCTCATATAGATTAGTTTATGGATAGTTACACATACAATAAGAATACATGTAATCGAGTATATCCTAACAAAGTAATCCCTTACATTTTAAAAGGAAGTAGAACCTAAACTTGCCGGCTGAAGAGGCCCTGTAGAGGGCAGTATTAGACCCTCACCAAAAAGGCCTTTTCCTCCAGATGTTTGGCAATCTGATTATCAGGTCCCTTACACCAAGAGAGTAATGACTCTATTGAAGTCAAGGAAATTACATCAGTGTATAGGCCCAGTATTTCCAAATCACTGCATAAACTTGACAGAAAGAAAATCAATAGCAGACAATTCAATCATACCATTAAGCTGCTTGACAGAACGTATATATGAACAATTGATGAACCAAGTATTAAATGAAAGGGTTGTGCACTATATGACTAAGTGTATAATTGATAATTATTGATTACCATATGAAAATATTAAAGGGCATTCAATACTCTGGGGAGAATGTTTCAAGAGGTGACACACAGAAATAAAGGAGAAAGGAAGGCTCTATATATTAATAGAATAATGTATTTAAAAGAAGTTTTCTGTAAGTCTTTTGCTTATCTCCTTTTGTTGTTTGTGTGTGCCTTTAGTTTACTTTTGTGTTATTTCCAGAAATAACAATCTTCTGCTAATGTAAACAGATTTAGAAATGTAAATAGAAAAATACCAAATAGTTTCCTCATCAGATATGATTTGCAAGTTCTCAATTTAAACAGGACAAATTAAACATAATTTTGGTGCTAACAAAGTAATGACTTCCATTTTGTTAAAAATATAACAGTTGGAATAATACATTTGTAAGCATTTATTTTAATTACAAAATGAGTGATTTCACTAAAAAAAAAGAGTCTCTGTCCATTAAACCAAGATCAGTCAATGACAAATATATGAGTCATAGTGGATCACCAGGGGTCTGCAGGCTTTTCAATTGCTTTGAAAGGCAGCTAATTAATTTGACTCACAAACCACTCATACCCATGAGATGAAGAGGTGATGTGATCCACTACCCTCTAAAGGTAGACATTACAAGCTAGTTTCAAGGAGCAGAAAACCCTGCTGTGAGCAGCTGGGTAGCACAGAAGGAGATGTATGTTCCAAAACAAGTTTATTTTCTTCCTCTCTCTGCTACATCTTGGAATTGAGTTCCACAAGGTAAGTGTTAACAATTATTTCTTATTTCAAACTCATTTCTGGTAAGTTAGTTATCAACTTGTTTGCAAACCAAACAGAAGGAATTATTTCTTTGCTCCTGCACAAGGAGCAGTGTTAGCCCGGGAAGCTGTTGCCCTGTCTGATAAGTTCTGCTCCCATCTTGTTCCCATCCGGTGCCTGTGTGAGCACAGGCGAGAGGCTGCAAAGTGAACTGCACCTCGGAAGTGAGGGCTGAAGACAAAAAGGAAATAGTAAAGGCATACAAGGGAATATTACTTTTACTCATGCCATTTCCTCACTCTGCATTACCATGTCCACACAGCTACGCTGACACAGTGGAAAAGACAGTATCTGAGCCGGAGAAACTTATTAACTGGCCAAGCTACCGAGTGTGAAACCATGTGCTTTAGGAGCCCAAAGTTCTGCCTTTGTGCACAGACAGAATTTCACTGCTTTTCATAAGGCTTGACTCCTAAAGGCCAGACAGCACTAAATGATCTTTCCTAATGTTTCCAGCATGGGATCTGAGAAAACTGAGCTAGTCTGTACCTGTCCAGATGAGTCAATTTTCTCCACCAGCCTCCTGTGAGATTGGAGTTCCTCTAGTTTTCCCCCCAAATATCTCTGTAGGCAGCATACTAGCATGTGAAAGCTCTTCATGGATGTCCTCAGAACTACTCAGCTCCCGTATTTGACAAAAATATTTTCTTGTATCAGTGTGGGAATTAATTCAGGACGGTATAGCCTCTTATCTTTTAAAAGGGCTGACTAGCTCTGGTGCAGTGTCCTCCTGCTGCAATGACAAAATTCCCAGCACCTCACTCCCTTTTTTCAGTGCAGACTGGTGTTGAGCTCTGCTGTGGAGAGGGATGCAAGAAGTGAAGGCTTGGCTACTGGAGGCAGTTTCCACATGAAGAGAGCAATGATGTTTGATATCCAGGACAAATGTGGTGTCATGAGTCTAATTAAATTAAACTTTAATAGAGACTGCACAAGGCTAATAATAATAATATTAGTGTGGCTATGTAAATCCCCAAATATTAATATTTCTTCAGTTTTCAAAACACACCATAAAAAGTAATTATCTTTTAGGTAAATGTAATGTTTTAAAATCTAAAGAGTCAAAATTTTATTTCAAGAAAAGATTCTTTTCCTGTAGCTGTTAACTGAAAAGTCAGTACTTATAGCTAACAAAATGCTTCGTTTGTGTTTCACTCAAATCCAACATTGTCAAGAGAATCATGACTAACAAACCCTTTCTTCCTTAGACATAATTTGCAATAGTGAACAAGAGGTAATTATTAAGTTTTGTCTAGCCATTGTAATGCTTAAGTACCTATGCTATGAGAAAGAAACAAATGTATTTTTGAATTAGACTTCATTTTGTACCTCAGTGACATTTACTGACTAATATAATTGAAAGTTATTTGTAGAGGCTAAATTCATAAAATGGTATTAGAAAAATATTTTTCTTATTTGGAGATAAATGAAGATATAAACATCTGTTATATGTACTCTGTACTACAAATTATTGTTGCAGAATATAAAAGCTATTCTGTACATGCCAGCTGATGGAAATAGTTCCATTTTCACCATTTACAGCAAAAAATAGATATGACCAGGCATGTTCATTTTTTTCTGGGATACTGAACTGGGGTTTTCATTATTGCTGCTGGGCCTTTCCTTATCCTAGCTGCAAATTCAGTCAAATGTTGAAAGTCTGCCCTCCAACCATTTGAGATGCAGTCCCAACTGCAACTTTACTATGCTTATCAGAGCGAAATCCAGAGAATATTTAAAATGAAAAATTCTCGTCAACTTCCTGAGCATATCTAATTTTAAATTTCAGGCATGAAATAAGAATTAAAGGATGTCACAGCACAAGTCACAGTACAACATTAAAATAATCTAGGTGAGGATGCTCCATTTACTAAACAACCTGTTTCTCATTGATAAACTTTAAGACAGTCAGTTTGTCTTCTGCACGCAGAAGAAGAAGACACATAAAAGTTTTGAATTACAATAAAGTGTGATGTAAAAAGTTACACAGCTCAGCAGGAACCAAATGTAGGATTTTTGTTTTGTGCATGGTTGCTGATTATTATTTGGTTTAATTAGTACAAATATGAATGGCAATGGAACTTCCTAAGGCTAATGAAAGCAAGATCTGAATAAAACAATTACAGTTTGGCCTGTATCTGAAAGACTTTCACCTGCAGGTGGCACCTACCATCATGCAGAGCTTTACTGAACATTCAAATCAGTGATAATCAATATCAACATAGAGTAATACTCAATAAAGGGGCCACCTGTACAGAGCCCTTTTCAGATTAAGGATTAATTTACTTTCTTTTAGGTGATTGATTGCTCTTACTGGCCTATTGGGTAGTTTCACTCTGCCTATTGACACCTCAGAAAAATGAGGAGGTTTTTTTTTTCCCTACTCTTTAGATAGCCTTGCTTGATTCACTAATCCACCCTATGCCACTGTCACCATATTAATTGATTTGTTTGTGTGTTTTGGTTGTAATACATAAGAAGCCACAGGTGGCAGTCCTTTTCTGTAATGACCATTGATTATTTTTCAGTATAGTCTGAAATAGCATGAACCTGCTGACCAATATTTGTGGAACTGAGACTGAAAAGCAAAGGTGATTTTAAAAGGAACTTAGCATTGAATTTATGTTTACCTAAAGATTTTGGAGAAATTAATGTAGCATGATGAATGATTTTCTTTACCTTCTCTGGAGTTCTACTATTAGACTACTTTCCAAGTAAAAGTGTTTATCTGAGGTAGAAACAAAAATAATATCTATATCTACTTAATTTTATAATTTTCCAGCCTAAGATTTTCATTGCTTTTCAGAATTATATTAGTAAAAAAAAGTAACTGAAATAGCTAAGTTTTATTTGACTGTATATTAAAATATGCTTCTGGAGATTTTTGACCACTTAGGTTTGTGTAAAGCAAGAATTATGGATCTTCTCCCAGACCTTTCCCCTGAATATTTAAGCTTGTTTGGGATAGTCTTTCCTCTCCCTTAATTTTCCAATAAGATTTTCTATCTTTTTGCTTCCTTCACATACCACTAAAACTTGTTTCCAAATTTCCACTAAAACATTTCCAAATATTCTCATCTGGGTAAATTACAGAAACAATCCACTCATTGCTCTTTGTTGCACTTTTTTATTACCATGCATAACTACTGATACATCTGATGAAGGTGTGCTCCTCGTTTGCTGCCCCAGCCAGTTTATCCTCACTGACAAATCCATTTTCCACCTTTTACTTGATGTCCAGAATTAATGTCCTTGTTCTTATTTGTGAGGCCATAGATGTTCATCAGTTTTATCATGTCTTCTGTTTGTATTTTCTTTATTTTTTATGTGCTTTGAGGGTCTTCGGGG
>VWZG01012329.1:0-77555 GCA_013396735.1 Grallaria varia | reverse complement strand
TGGGGGTTTTCGGGGGGGTTCCTTTTTTTTTTTTTTTTTTCTGGTGTTCATGCGTGTGTGTGTATAAACAGACAAGTAATTTCATTGTTTTAAAAATTTATTAAGCTAAATTTCTTCCGTTAGCTGTTTGGAAAATTCTTATTATATTTATCAAAAGGGAAAATACCTCTGTCTAATAATCACCTCTGCTCCATCTCTTGCTAAAAGTAGGAGTGAGAAAATAGTGGTAAGGTTATCTATTGGGAGATGGCTTACTTATTATTAATTTAAAAATAATGATATTATATATCAAAATATTAAGCTATAACTAGCTGTTATCCTTACTCTTTCCTCTTTGAGTTATTAATTTCTGCCTTTTTCAAATTAACTAATATTCTTCTGATGTGTGTTTTTGTGCTACTTCCAGATCAAGGCTATTTTGTGTACTGTTTTTCTATCTTTTTTAAACGAATCTTCTTGATCTGGTCTATATCCCTTCATAACAGCTAGGAAGACATTCTCAATAGGCTGACCTTTCTTAGTTGTCTTCTGTTGATCCTTTAATCTGCAAACGTGCCAAACCCCAGTAAAAGTTACTAGTCGGAGTTACTGGCTTTGGAGTATTTCACAGCCATTCAAGGTTTTATCCCCCAGCAAGCATATGAGTAAGGAAGGCACTATTGTATTGCTTCAGAAATGGGAAAGTGGGTCACTGCAAATGGATTCATGCTGTTAAGTTTGTTCATTGCACATGGTTCACAAGGGCCCTAATCCTCTAATGTATGTGTCTTCCTAAACATGTATGCTAGCATTATACTTCCAGTCTAGCTTGGATCAAGCAGTCCACTCAGCATAGCTGCCAGTCAGGGCTCAGAGGTCAGTCTGCCAGATGGGCTACCCAGCAAACAGTGTAGGTATGAGCTGTGCCATATCTGGCACTCTGAGGGAACTTGATTGCTTAAACAATGTCCTCACACGCTTTGCATTCCTGCCAGCTGAGTCGTGTAGCAGAGAAGAACATGTATTGCCAAGTAAAGGATAATGAGATAGTTATAACAGCATGACCAGTTTCTGCTGATATGCAGTAAAGACACAGCTGACCTTAAGTATTTTTTCTATAGGGCACGAAACTTGAGTAGCATGGATATGAGCCAGGCAACCACATGGCCAAGGGAACAGTATGGTGGATTTTTCAAGGAACAGATGTAGTCAGAGAGATTGACAGTAATGTTTGAAGAAGGAGTTAGGTACTATATTTAACTTGAAATAATAACAATAAATTAGACATCTAGATAAAATTAAAGACATAATTGTTCTGAATATGCCTTCCAAAATCTCAGAATTACACTCTTTTGTTTGTTTGTTTGTTTGTTTTTAACATGATGAAAGTGATATTGGACTCAGCAGCCAAGTCATCTCTGCAATGATTGCTGTTTCCTAAGTCCCAAATTTTGTGCAGTCTCTGTGTACCCACTTCTAGCTTTATTCATTAATACATGCATCTATTCATAATGAGATTTGTGTTCCCTTACACTATCCTATAATTGTATGAACCTGAAAGAAGAACACGCAGTAGCAGAATCTTACTATCAATAAAAGCAGTAGATAGAAGCTGCTTAATTTTTGGGATCCAAGGAAATAAGGACCACTAGACCACTTGATCACTGAGTTCAATATCAGTTGCTTAAGAGGAAGTAGAGAAACACTGTGGTAGCCACAAAATTAAAAAAAAGCTTCTCTTTATGACTTCCCGAATGTGTTCGTATTTCCTCTCCCCCTCTCCCTTCTTTATTTTGTAACAATCATATAATCAACTATCCACTGTAATGAGGAGATACGCAGTTGTGTACAACTGTGAATGGATAAAGAGATGTTCAAGATAATTTCCATGCGGAGCAGTGCTTGACTTCAAGGACTATAAATATTTGTATTTTTCCTTTGCATTGGTTATCTCAGCTTTCTGTTGCTACACTAGTGAAGAGGTGATTTAAAGAAATTTTGCACTTCTGGTTTGCTTTCTGAACACACGTCTTTGCCATAATGAGTATTTTACAGATTGAGAAACTGAGTCCAAGCAAGTGATTTATTCAAATCTACGTAGTGAGGGACACAACCCAGGTTTCCTGGCTCACAGTTCATTGTTCAAAGAACTGTGCAACGCTAAGTTACTTTAGAGGATACCTTAAGATGGCAGAAAGTAACCAGAGTAGAACAGCATCTCCTCCTGCCATTCATGTGCAATGTGTGCAGTCAACCTCTCAATTTTCTCATTCCTCAGGGAGTCCATCATCTCTCACCTCTTGTTTGGCAGACCCTACACTAAGTAATGCTGCACAGGGTTAAGAGAAAAGAAAGAACTAGAGAGAAGGGATGGCAGCTGTGCCACAAAACGGAGCTATAGCAGTCCTTTTTAGTCTACAAAGTGTTTAGCATTCACACTTTACATTTGAGAGGAAACTTTTATCATGTCTATCACAGAGACACCACAGGCAAGGAAATCAAGGGAAAAATACTAATTAAAAATGCTTGGTCCTGAGGACATGGCTGAGTTTCTTTTTAATTCTAATTTATTTTGGCAATTTTATTTTTCCAGTAAATATTCTTTTATTATTTATAATGTTTATAATGTATGAATTCAATCTGGAATCCTTCTTCCTTCAGCCTCACTTACACTTTCAATATACTCATTCATATCCAACATTTACAATTGCCAACATTTACATGCATAATGGCAATGATTGCTGAAAAAGAAATTCCTTCAGCAGGGAATGTTGAAAGGATAGGTTTCTAAGAGAAAACATGGGAAAGCTCTCAAATATTATTCATCTCATCCTATTACAGACATTCTGAGCAATTTGTATGAAGTTTTTTATGCCTTTATATTTTAACATATCTCTCAAAGGCAGACCAGACTAAGAGGCAGGAAGCAGAAATTTGGCGGGAGACTTTTAATTGGAGTAACTGAAAGAGGTTATACTGTAAATTCACTTTCTACCTGACATAATGAACATCTTTGTATAAAGAAGTATTAAATGGTATGGCCTCACACATATAGGAAAGCTGCTCTCTACCTGTCGCCTTGAGTAGCTGTGTAGATTACATTTTAGAGCTGTAGAGATCTTTTTTCAGCTCCCACCCCCCCCACCCAGTTGTGACAGAGTTCTCTCAAAAAATATCTTCACGTGTAGGGGGGATTGACAAGGGCTGTCTGTGAGAAATAGAGAATAATATTATTTATTAAATCAAGCTTGGATTAACAACATGGACAAACACAGCCCAGAGTGAAATTATTTTCCTATTACATTTTCATTCGTTTGTGGTTGTCTTCAATTTGTAATTCACCTTTTAAGTGAGTCTGGATTTCTCTCTGGGAACCTTCCTGAGAACATTTGTTTCAGCATCATCAGTGGAGTATGAGGTTCCAGACAAAGAACAATTTTGGTTGTGGTTGGGGAAAACATTTAGATGGGATCCAAATTTGGAGGAATTGGAAACGAGGAAGAAACTCATGCTGGATGTTTGGAGCAGAACAGTAGGACCAGTATAGGAAACAGATAGAGGAGGTCAGCTTTATATAATAGAATTTGCTCCAAATTCTTGTATTAAGTGCATAGTACTGGTGTACTCCTCCCATTTGACAAAGTATTTCACTTTATGACATGAAAATTTGAATTTCTACTGCATACATCTCAAAATAAATCATCCATATAACTTTACAATTATCAATCAAGAAGAAGCTGTCTACTCCCATAATTTCCAAAGCAGATGTTGCTCTTTTATTCTGGATATGATTGGGGGAGAGAAAAAAAAACCCTCCAAAAAAACCACCAGCATCACCAAAAAACCCAACCTCCCCCANAAAAAAAAAAAAAAAAGGAAAGAAAAAATGCTTAAGCTTTTTGTTTTATACTCTACTTTCAATGGCATTCTAAACCCCTTCCTTCAATTGCAAATGCAGAATATTTTCCATCTCAAAGTAATTAAAATTTACATTTAATAATTAATGAGATTTTAATCCTGGTAAGCCACTGAGCTTGAAATAAAAGTATATTGTTTCTAGATTTATGGTATATATTTATGTTTTATTTATAGCTAAATAGAATAGGAATTTAAGTCTATTCTCCCTTCTCTGCTTTAGTGTTTCCTACTTCTCTGATGGACTTATCCTCCTGCAGGTTAAATCTGTTTTGGACTGGGTGAAAAAAAGAAAAGCCTCTCATATGAAGAACTCATTCAACAGCAGGCACTGACACCCTCCCATATATTTTCTCCCTGCTCCAGAACACAGCTCCGATCCCCTCAGACAGGACTGAACTCAGTTTTCTCATGTTAAGATAACTTAAACTCAATTTTGTCTGAAGAATTATGTCTACCACAGCATCAAAATGTGACTGAATTTACTAAAGCTGTAAGTAGGCAAGTGTCTGCAATCACACAATACGTATGCACTAAAATAATTTTTGGTTCTTATGTCCCTCTGATTTTCAGTAAGCTAATAAAAAAACACGCATGTATACACTATCCTTTGCAAAACCCTCAATCTAATGCCTCCCCTTAGAGATTTTTTCCACCTGACTGATGGAATTATGAAAGAAAACCACAAATTACAAAAAACACATGATAAATATGTATTATCACTTTATGAACTATAATTCATAAGTTTTCGATAGCTTCCTATTTTGAAACAATATGAAACAAACAAAAAAAAAAGAAAAAGAAAATGCCGGGTGAAAAAGTATACTTGAAGAGATAACAATAAGCTATTTTTGACTTAGGTGGAGCCAAAGAAATATTAGACAAAAGATAAAATTTTAAATCAGGGAAATAATAATTGAATGACCTCTACATGAAAAACTGTGGCATAAATTATCTTTACACTCTGTGGAAACATTCTCCTTTGCCTTTAGAGTAAATCAGACAATTTTCAGGCCAAACCAATTTTCTAAATCATAATTAGACAAGTGGCTAAAATAGATCTTTGTAATGGAAGTGGGTTATAAATTTAACATGATAGCCATAATTCATCCCTGAAGAAAGGTCCTTTACATTCTAAAATCTTGGATAATATAACTTAAAGAGTTGGCCTGCTAAATGGTGTAACAGTCTCTTTTGCTTAGTTTACTTTAGAACTTTGATTCATACTGTGCTCAGTTCTTTTCCCAGTGGGAAACCTAGATTCTTAAACCTCTTTCTCACGCTTATTAAAATAATTCCCTCCTCACCAGGACATCAGCCTTGGGCATGCCCAGTTCTTTTGCTAATAATTTTGTTTTTTTCAGTCTTAGATGAGTTCTGAATTATAATTGACTGGTAAAAAGCTTCATTTTTGTATAAGCACACACAAATGCTTAAAATACCATGCTAACAGAGAAAGAGAACATCCATGCCGTTCAATAGCACATTAGGCATTTAGCATACACTAAAGAGTGGGAAAGAGATGTTTGAGTGACTATGATAAATGTGTCACTAGGCAAGTATATGCTTGCAAAAGCTTTACCTTTTAAAATGTGAATTGCAAAATATATATTGTACATAGCAAAATTAGAAATTTTTGATACTTCACCAAGCAGTCAATTGAATTTTCAAGCTTCTATCAATATCATGTCCACCTCCTGCCAATTAAGATCAGAACTAATCAAATTAAAGCGGATTTTTTTTTTTCATTGCAATTTCTTTTTTCAAGTAAGGGAGAGAAGATAGGAATATTCTCCACAAACAGTTATCAGGAATATTTTCCAAGGTATTTTAGTAAGAATATTGACATTAATTGAACTACAGTTTCTATCACAGTACAGAAAAACCTATAATATTTTTATTTTCACAGCATTGCTTCTACTGCTTTGGGTACTGATCAGAAGTTTCAACAGTGCAGGTCACAGACAGTTATCATGAAATAAATCTGACAAGCTGTTGTTCAAGGCCAAAATTAGTTGCATTTGCAAAACTACATAGGTACCAATGTAAGAAAGCCAGAGACTCTTACAGTAGATTCTGAATCTGTCGTTTAGCCAAATGACAGGGTAGCCCTCAACAGGGAAAATTACTTGCTCTCACACCACTATACAAGCAAGTAATCTCCTTACTGGATACTTGATATTTCACGTTTAAAACGTTTGGCCAAAACCACCTACCACTTGCTTTACTCTTACAAGTTTGCCAAGTCCGTTCTCTTTTTGGCCTTATTTTCAGGAACTGCGTTTCATCATTCTGGTCTGATTCTGGGCCACAAGCAAGAGTGGCCCCATGCCAGCATTGTTTGCCTCGCTCAGGGCTGGTTTGAGAATGTTGAATCAACATCTAATTGAGCAGACAAGCTGTCTCTATTTGCCCCTATGTATCCATTTGTGGTTTTTCATCCTCCCGCAGAAAGACTTTCTCATAATAAGCCTTTGATTAGATTGCAAGCTCTTAAAGTCAGGTATTGTCTTTCTACTAACTGTGTGTACATATCAACTTTAATAAGGCCTTGAAACTTGTTTGACCTTCGGTCAATTCTGTGATAGAGATAAGTTTATCCAAATCCTGACTTTCAATATTCCTCTGTTTTTGCTCTACACCACACTGAATGCTGCCACTGTTGCAGTATTTCTTTCTTTCTGCTGTAATTGCCTTCCCTTGCTTAAAACCTAGTGAATAATATATGTTCACATTAGAGTGTTTGGCCCTGTGGGAGGACGTTCCAGTCACCTCAGTGTTTTTACAAACATGCTACTGTATGTGACACTATGAGATAAAGTAAGTAAACAACCAGATTGCAGCTTGAACGGGTGCCACAGCTCAGATCTACAAATGCCCAAACAGAATAAAGAACCTTTCTGGTCAGCGCTGTATATTTGATAATTGGAGAAGTATCTTGCACTTACTTTAAATCTTTTGATTTAAGAATTCTCCAGAACAATAAAATGAGGATTATTAATGCTCTCTGAGGATTTTACACATAAACAAAGTGAGGTCCTCAGAGGTAAAATGACTCATACAAGGTCACACAAGAAAACAGTAGTACAAGAAACACAACTTGGTTTATATTGCTATCTAGAATTAACCCTATACATAATAGATGAAATTTCACAGATGTCAACAACACTAAGATTTTACTGAGTGTCACGGTTGCGGGGCAGGAGGGCAGGTCACAAAATGTTTGCAATTTTCTCAAGGTGTAAATTCTGTTACAAAAATCATGCAATGTATTGCACAGAATCTACAGAGGCAAAAGTGTGCTAAAACCTAAAAATATGAAGGCATATGGCTACTAATATCAGAGCATGATGCAGGGAATGTGACACTTAGGTGAATAACCTTTCCTTTATATCATGCGCCGAATTTGCCCCATGATTGGCGGTAGTGAACTCAAGGACAAAGGGAGCAAGGAGTAAGCCTTTGGTAATCTTATCATGTAGCTCCTGCAAAATATTCCCTGCGGTGCAGAATTGTTCAAAGTTGCACATGCTGTGTGTTGCTGAGTGAGAAAACTAGCTGCCGTGCACTGAGGTGTATTGAAAAGAGAAAGAAACTCGGTGACTTAATAGTCATGCTGTGTGTGGTCTCTCCTGCCTACAAGGCCCTATATTAGCGATCAGCTGTATTCTTTTCTGACTAGATGCTGCCTAAATTTTACAAATTGTTGCAATGGTTTTGAGTCTGGCAGAGGAGCAGATTTTAAATGTTTTTCAATAGCAAGCAACTCCTATACATGTCAACAGGAACAACTTTCTTCCTCTTCTGTTCCCTATTTTCATTCTTCATACTGAACATAGACTAACTGTAAATGAAATCAAATACAGCACTCCAACAAAGTTTTGAAATCCAATCCTATGAATAATCAAACTAAAACACATACATAAGACTATTTTTAAGTGTAGGTAACTAATGTTTGTCAGCTACGCAGAATTTCTGTATCTCTTAAGAAGTTCTGATTTTTGAAAATGCTGAGAAAATACAACTTCCACTTAGATGAGGTTGGATACAGGAGGACTATGTTATATTAGCATATTCAAAAACAGAGAAATCATGAACTTCTGAATTAAAAAAAAAGAAGGAAAAAAAAAAGGTGGAGCTAGTGCTTTACTTGGGCACATACCCTGATATCACCCAAGAACATTTCAAAGGATGACAAGAAATATCCATCTATTGATCTGTTATTAGGACCTCAACTGTCTAGTGGCTGGTTTTCTTTCCAGTCTGAAAGTCTATCAAAGAATACAATGATGTGTGTAAAGTGCTGTTAGCTTCGCTACAGAAATATCTGCTGAGTAATAGCTAGAGAAAATATTGACAAAGGGAGATCTTTTCCTGGTTATTTTTCTTTTAGTTTGGATGGTAGTATAGATGGGAGAGAAACTAATAATGTGAAGATATTGATATCATAAAGAATAACTAGATAACTGGAATATTGTAGACTGAAAGCAATTTTTAGAAATAGATTTCATGTTGCTGCATGTTTAAATCTTCAATAGTATGGTTCAGTGAGCACAGAAAGAACAATAAATTAAAAGATATGGTACATTTAAAACATAAGGATATATCACTTCATAATCCTTGTATACAAATAAGTCATACAGAATACATGACAGTATGTCACAGACGTAGCAGCTACCACTGTTGTTAAAAAAAGGAACAAAAAAATGATAAATGAACAGGATAAGCAGCCTGTTGTAAGATATCAGTACAAAAACCCTTTTACAGCTATCTATCTATATACCTTTCCTCAGCAAATTACAAGGATCTCATACTTTAAATAATCTTATTTTTTTTAACATGAAAGAAGAAATCCTAGTTGTTCAGGGAAGACAACACAGCACGGTGTGAAAAATAACATCTCATGACATGCTAATGGAGAGTAAATTTAGCATCAATACCTTTTTTTAATGAGCCATAGTTGTTGTTTTCCTCATTTCAATGTTGCATCATAGAATGTTTTATGAATGTTTTTCATAAAATAATGTGGGGCATTTTTAATATTTTTAATAATAGTGTGCTGAATTTGGATAGTTTCATTTGCAATTTAAGTAATGCTTTGTTCTGATGAGATCTCTGGAGGTGGTTTTGACATTTAAAAGTGATGTGAAGAGATTCAAAGTGATTAAAGCTGTCAAATGTTACCCTAATTGTGTGACTGCAATCTTTTCAGCCTCTTTCAATGAGTGTATACATTATACACGCTGCACAGCACTCCTGTTTAGATTGAGGTTTTTTATTAATGCCATCCTGATTGACAGAAATTATTGCAAGATCACAAGTGGAACTAAATTAGTTTGCTGTTGCATTCAAGCAACATACATAGCTATGAACTTTTAAGGTGCAGTCATCTACTTAACATAGTCCTTCCTACTTTCCCCCCAAAAAATCCAAATGTCATTACAGTGACGGACGATATCTTTCACATTTATACTGTCGTACTACTTTGTAAGAATAAAAAGTTTTGCCCATATTCGAATTATTTTAACCTTTGGTTTGTATTCCAGATTATGCTTGACAGGTCATTTATTTTAAATATGGTTCCTAGCTAAGAAAAGTATCAGATGTATTCTAATTAATTATGGACAAGTCAGATTTTCATGACTGATATTTTATTAATATCTTGCTATGTATTCACGGAAGCTGTAATACTTATTGATACCTTCTTGTCTATTAAAAATAAGAAAGCTTCAAAACCACTTTGATATCTTTAGATATTCATATCTTAGCTATCTAGAGGTGTAGTATTCCAACTATTTGAGAATATTTGGATATGTAATGGAGTTTTTTTCAAGGTAATTAGGTCCAAATGCAGTACTGCTTTCATAGATTTGTCTTGCTAGACTAGTAGGAATAAAGGGTAAAAATATTGCAGTAAATGAAAAGTCAAATGAGCTTTTTTAATCTTGCAGAATACTTAGTGGTGCTGATGGTGTGTTTTAAAAATCTCTGTGCCACAACTGTTCAAACAACCAGAATAAAATGCACTGTGCTTGCTTATGCCAAAATGGCTGGTAACATGCAGCAAAACTTAGAAGGGTGTAACCATAATCAGAAAGTCATGGCAATATTAAATGCAATGAGAATTATGATGTCATGACTGACAATGAATGGAGCATCATTGGCCTCCACATTTCAAGCGACCACACAAATACCTGAAATCTTGACGCTCCTATTTCAAATATCCCCATCAGTCATGCTGGCTTGAAGAGCTAAGCAACCACGTAGGCTCAAAAAGGATTCAAAATGAACCTTAATACTGATAATGACAGCAGGAATTGCTATGACAAGATTTCTCCACTGAAAATATAGTAGTAAGGACATCACACTATAGAGAAAAGTTTTTAATGGCTCCAAACTCTAGATCAAACACTCTTACAGCAATGAAATGGCAATATTTATATAACAATTTGAAAGGAGAAAGAAAAAAATCCGAGAAAAGTAGAATTTGGATACAATGGCTTGTGCTGGTTTAAAAGTAAACTGGTGGAAAAATTGAACCCAACTCAAGAGAGATTACAAGTCAGAGTGACAGTTTACTTAAAAAGATTACAAAAAAATGATACAGAGGAAAATGGTTTTTAACCCACAAAGACAGATGTATAACCCAGCACCCTGGGACATGAACAGCATGGTGTTTATTAGCCCCTATGTTGAGCATGATGTGGTCCCCCTGGGTGCGAAATAAGGGGAAAGGAAACCTGGTGGTGAGGGTGATGGTCCTAGTTCTGTCACAGTAATTAGAGTCTTGTCAAGGGTTGCAGTCACAGTCCTGTTGCGGTTTTGGTCCTCCTCTGGGTCTGATTAGAGGTACCAAAGTCTCCAAACCCAAAGACTGTATGTGCTCAGGTTCAGGTGGGAATACCTAGTACCTCCTCCATGGCAGGGAGTTTCACAATGGGTGATTTAACTCTATGAATCGTGGGATGTTTTTGGAATCTTTGATGGTTCAGGTCAATGCAGCTGCCTATTATGCCAGTCTGTTATAGACCATTAGCAGAGATGATCTGCTCAGGATGAGTGTGAAGGTGCTGATGCCTTCTCTGAAGGGAACTAGCATAGTTGAGTCATTGGTGTGAAGACAGAAACACTCTCCTGTCTCACAGAGTCCTTTAACACCCACCTTGTAGCCTGAGGTGTCAGGTGTGCCCTGAGCAGCTGCTGCAAACAATCTGTTATTAACAGTCCACAGTGTGTAGAACCACAGTTCTGGTTGTACCAACATGGTGATAAACTGGTCCTGGCCCCTGTAACTAGGACACGGGTGCGGGAATATGTTCAAAAAAGCAAAGAGACACAGCGTGCAGACATTTAGTTTTACTTATGAAGAGGGTGGAACGCGTTTCAAATGAACATTTCATTCATGCCTTTCTTGTAGGTAGGATGAACACAGTGAACAGGTGTAGGGGCCATTGCCTCTTTTGTTTTCTGAATTATTTTTATTTAAGAAAACCCCAAAGAAATATTTATGTAGCATGGTTCTCAGTAGCACTAACCTACAAGGCAAATAATGCTTTAAAAAATGCCCAACAACTACTACAAAGAGATAGGAGGTAATTTTCCAAAAGAACTTTTTTCCCCTTGTGTTGCCCAGTTAGTTTGCAGCTTTCTCCAGCTCAGTGACTCATTGTAATCTGGGCTACAGAGAATGGAAGAATTAACATTTGAAATGTTAATTTTTAATAGCAAATTATTATATTGCTTACTCATTGATGGTGATTTATTTTCAGCCTATTTTAATGCCATGTTTTGCATTGAGGGAATTATTTGTGTCATTGATACCTTTGGAATGCTGTGCACTTTTCAGTCATGTTGCAGTCTCTTGACAACATTGTTAAGAATTAATTATAATTCATAATTATAATGGTTAACAATAAAGCTCAAGTTTCAATGACTTTAATGCCTGATGAGGGTAAGTAATAGAGTTGGGTGAATAATTCATAACGAATAATTTATTCAGTGAATTTGCCAAATAATGTCTGTAAATAATTCTTTAGCTTGTTTGCAAGCAGTTCATTGTCAGTATTCCCACATTTGAAATCTGAGCTCATTAGAATGGACACATGGTCTTTATGGTGTTTTCCTGCTCTCTAGTAGTAATTCTAGAACAGAGTATTTTAATTTACAGAACGGATCCATTGCTTTTTTAAAAAGACCATTTCCAAGGATATTCTTAAAATTGAGCAATAAAGCTCAATGTTTAAAGTGCCTTAACACTAAAGATTAAATTAGAAATATTTAGATAAGTGTTTTCTAAATTGGTTATTTTTTAAATTCTTGTTTAATTATTGAAGAATGATTGTCTTTTTTAAAACACAACCCACTTTTTCTCACAGTGCTACTTCAAAGTATAAGCTGCGTCTGGTATTGGCTGCCTGTAACTATGGGATGGGAAGGTGCCTGAAAATGTTGAAAATACAGCATTCTGCTGTCAAATTTGATCTTGCTGTAAGGCAGAAAACACATGGGATCAGTAAGCTGACATGATTCAGCTAAGCTTAACTAAACTACGTCCTTGATCAACATTTTAATTAGCTCCTCATTCAGCTGCCTGTTATGATGACCATGCTTTCACATTATTACACATTAATGGGTAAATACCTTGTGTTACCACTGCATATGTTAATTTATTCTTGTCACTCAGGCTGCAGCACTGTCATTACTTTACTCACTCCAAGCTGACTTCTGGAACCAGCGAGCGTGCCGGTGCTGGATGCTGTGCTGAAATGAGGCTGCATACAACTCTTCTGAGAAGAAGCTGCCTGGCTGTTTCATAGCGGGAGTCTATGTTCTTAAAAGGGAGCAAGGGAGAGGGAAAGATTTTCACTCAATTTCCCCCCCTAGTTCTCTTTTAAATGAACATAAATCCACAGAGGAGTTTTATGTAGCTCCATAGTGACAGAGTGGGCTGTTATCAAGCACATAAAAATGTAGGAAGAACCACACTGTGTCAGACCAAAGGTTCCACCTTGCTGAATATTCTCTCACTAGCAGCAACAAATAGCAGATGTTCAGGAAGGAATGTAGAAAATTGATGAGTACTTAATCCTTTTTCTGTTAGTTCTCCCAGCCTTCCCAGCTTTCTGAGCTGGAAGTCCATTGAAAACTGCCACTGGGAATTTTCCTAAATAATTGCCCAGGCTGGCAACCTGCAAGTTTGTGCAGCAAGAATCATTCAGTTCTCAATGAATTTATACCTGCACACTCTCAGAAATTTACAAATCCCTCAAAATTATTACATATATTTCTCACATATTTATTTCTGTTATATTCATTGAAAGAGACTGTCCATTGGGCAGATGCACTATCAAACAGCTTGGTTCTGCCTCACAGATACTGAAAAATGCTTCATGATATAATTATAATGAAGAAAGATGTTTCGTCTTAAGTACCACTTCCTCCTCACCTGCGTGCAATTTCATGAAAGCAAGCAGACTGCTTGTGCCATCTGAGGGACTCTCACACCAAAGCTCTTTGCATTCCAAGATGACTTCTATTTTAGTGGCTATTCAGAGTTTGAATGGAAAAAAATGAAAGATGCAAAAAAACCCAAATAAACTTTCTTTGCAAACCATATTGTTTGTAGTGTAATGAAAAATCATAACTGCATAATAACGAATCACAGAATCTTCTGCCAAACTCTTTAATTTGCACCCAATATTAATATACGGGGAATAAAGTTTCTCTATTAGGAAATACTCAATATTCTCCTTTAGCTGGAGTATAAGAATTAATACTTTATCCTAGTAATATCTACTACATTTTGTAAAAGGCAGGATAAGACTACAATGATGATTATGAGGTCCTGCCTCAGGCTACACGGAAGAAAAAAAGTCCTAAAAGATGAAATCCATGTTCAGCTGCTACTAATTAACTTTTCCTAGATATGTGGGTACTTCATGGCTGTTTCCTATACTTCTGTCAATATGCGTAGATACTTATCTGGATGTGAAGACACTGAACATGGAATAAATTCAGGAGGCTTGGCTAAAGTAGTCTCAGTGTGCTTAGTCTTTGGACATGATGCATTTGAAAGGGCACTACCTCAGCTCTTTCACCAGCGCTGTTCCCTTACTATTGAATGCCTCACCAACCAAAACCGCCAGCCTGAGATAAAAGTCTGACAAAAAGGTCATCTTTCAGTTGAGGTCTGAGAACAGTAAAAGTTCAACTCTTGTCAATCATTGAGAGATTTTCAGATCTTGGCATTGTCCATCAAACAGGGGTATAACACTCCTGATATCCTGCTCTTTCCAAGGTACAGAAGGTACTGAAGAGCCATCAAATAAAATGCTAGTTTGGGCTGAATTTGAAGACTTACTCAAGGAAAAAAAAGAAAAAAAAAAAAAAACAAAGAAAACTCCTCCAAATCTATATACTTTAAACATAATGCCTTAGAGAACTGAGAAAGGAGAAACTGGATGATGACTGATGAAGTCCTTTTAATCTGCCTCCAATTATGTGGGAAATTTGATTTTTCTAATAGGGAACTAACATAGACCCTGTGTCACTCACAGCACAGATGGCTGTGAAAATGTGAAGTCTATTCATTTAAAGCAAAAACACATCCTATAACAATAATACAGAAGATGGCAAAAAAAGCATTTGCTACATCTTAAACTGCACTTGCGCAGAAAAGCCTTCTTTAGCTGTTGAAAATACCCAGTTAAGCATTTACATTTCAGTCTAGCAGAATCTATTGTTGGGGATGTGTAAATTGAAATGGAGTTAGAAGAGGGACTTTTAGAATCAGATAGCTGATGCATCTAAAATTAGATAAAAATACATTGATAGGTAAAATCAACATATTTCACAAAAGTTGACAATTTTTAAATTTTATCCTCTTTCAAAATGAAAATTATACAGTCTGAAATGATTGCATTTTGGGGAGTTCTTTTAGAGGCCTTCTCATGCCTTTTTCTCTTATTGCAATGAACCACCTCTTTGCAAAACCTTCAGGGAGAAAATGTCTTATAGTTTTAATTGGACCTGACATTTGGGAGAAATTAACTGCTCCCAAATTTACTTGGATATTTATGATATATTTCTAACACAAGACATCCCCTGTAACTCAAAACTATCAACATTCATGATTCATATGAGTGTGGTTTTACCTCGACTCAACTTGACCCCATAATTTGCTGGCTGGAGGCTCAGTGAGGCCTGAGCCCTCCTTGCTGCCTCTCTGCACTCCCTGCTTTGTCACCCGTGCCTTGCTTCAGCTCTGCACTGCATGGTGCTCTCGCTCCCCCCCCAGCACTCAGCAGAATTACACTTTCCTGTGTGGTCTGGGATGTGGCTGAAGCTGCTGCTCCCTCTCAGTTCTCTGCAGCTTCCAGTCCCAGAAGAAGGGCCCAAACAGGAGAATGGGGTGATAGGTAGAAGTAGGAAGATACTGAGTGTCTCAGAATCTCTTTTAAATAGGGATTTCAAGCTACTCTTGCTTTCAGAGAAGTGGAGATTTTAGGCTTTCTCTATTCAAGGGAAGGGATTGTCAAGTCTCCTCATCGTGGAAGGAGTATGAATGGCCTGTAAAAAGCAAAGATTTCCCGTATTTTCCCTAGGGCACCAGTAAGCCTTGAGAAGGTTCCAGATCGAATGTAGTTTTTATCTTGCTTATGAAGTAGCAGAGAAGCAGTTCGCCAGCATGGGATGCATGCAGGTAAAAAGCCAGGCACTTAAGTAGTCAATGCATCAGTATAAAGTAGGTTAGCCGCTGTCTCAGATATTGTTTAGAGTAATTTGAGGCTAGTGGGAAAGAAAGCTTGGTAAGGGAATATTTTATTCAGGGTTTTCAATGACAAATGACTGTAAAAAGTTTTTCAGACACATTTCACAGAACAGACCTTTCCTCCTGAAAGCAAGTTTCCTCTGCAGACTGGAATCCTGGTGTTCTGTTTAGGTATGCTGGAAATATACACTCCAAAGTATATAGCAATGCTACAAAAGAAAGGAGTAAGAGTAGGCTGAAAGGCTGGAAGGGGAGAATGAGTCTGTGAAAAGATAACATTTAACACTTGTGTGTAGCATTTCATTTTCCTTGTACTTCACAAACATTGACTGATTAATAATCTCACAGCAATACACTGAGTCAGGTAGTACATTTCCTTCCTATTATTATCGCCAGTTGGTGGTGGTGGGGAATGTATAGAACTACATGGGGATAGAGGAGACACATCAAGAGCTGTCTGAATTCTCAGTAGTATCCTAGAGAATTCTTCCTTATTATTTTGATTTAAGCAAATTTTAGCTTTTGAAATCAGAGCCCACAGAGTGCCTCATTAACAACATTTTGCTGGCAGTGCTTCCATTTTTTCATTTCCAATTATAAGGCAACAAGTGAGTTCTTTCTTTGTGTACGACAGCAATGCCAGTCATTTTCGTTTGCAATATATCTGTTGTTTCTGTTGATGGAGGGAGAGGAAAGAGGCACAGAGTACAGGCAGTGAGTGGTATGCTCTCAGCAGCTGTCACTGCTGTCAATTACTTGGTTTTCATTTATAAAAGGCAATATGGGATCCTTAGCTTTTATAGTACCCAAGAAAGGCTGGTTGGTGATTATTGATTTTATTTAGTCCAGGGGAGCTGCTCACACACAGACTACAGTGAGTTGTGCGCTTCCTGCTGCTAGCTCTCCTGCCACTTACTGTTTTCAATTATTTATAAAATCCAAGGCACATCACAGAACAGTTCAGCACAGTCTCTGAGACAGGCTGCTATTACAGTGCTCCGTCCATGTGCCTACCATTTTTGTAACAGGAACTGACATGAGCAAATTGCCCTAATGAGGTCTGACACATTATGAAGGCCTGGCCAGTTAAAAAAACTGTACAAAATCTGGTATAACCGTAACAGGCTGCCATGGTCATCCCTTTCCGAAGTATCCACCACTGGCTGTCAGCAATTTAATGTGTTCTCCTGCACATTCCATCCATTTTGTGTTTGTCTTAGCTTCTCTAAGTGCCTTGTGTGGATAACAATGTGAGGAGACCTGCTTTCTTCAGTGAGAAAGATTACTTCTAGAGTCTCTGCTAAAAATGGTTCAGAAAAGTAAAAGAACTATTTTTCTCCTCTCAAAAGATCCATGAAAAATTGTCAGGAAAGGCTTCAGAAGAAGCTTGAATGCAGGCAGATAGTGAGAGGAGAAAAAAGAAATAGAAAGAGCTGTAAGGGAAAAGAGAACCAAGAAGGCATTCCTGGTCATACTTGCTTCTTACTTTTTTCCTTGGATCTGAAAGTTATGAAAGAATGAAGAGCTGAACTCCCTAATACTTCTCCCTTCAGTTCTGAGAGCAAAAAAGGGGCATTAAGGCTGAACTCAAAGCAGGAGAAAAGATCAACAGATCTTAAAGAATTGCCTGTGATTGGATAAAACCAAAATTTTTAAGTCATTTTTATTAGTGTGGAAGGGCTTAAGATGTTCCAGTTATCTGCAAAGCTATGCTAGGACAGAGAAGGAGGCAATTGCATTTGTTCAATGAAGGGTAAGCAGAATATATAAGAGCTGGTATATTAAAAATACTCATGGGGATTTGTTTAAAAACAATTTTTTGACTGGCAAAGAGACAGAAGCCTAAGAAGTATCTTACCAGGTTTTCCCAACAAATCACTCTTTTTACTTATATTGGTATAGAGCATACCCAAGATGTTTCTAAAAATACAATATTAACTCAAAATATAGAAACCCAGATATGCTTTCAGAAAAGGTCTTAAAATAATTATTTTCAGAATAGAGTACTCATATTGCTAAAAATCACATAATGTAGAGTGTAGTAGTGGCATTTAGAACTGTTAAAGCTGAAAAAGGAGCACAATATAGTAGATGTGGATTGTTACTTACAAGAAGTTGACAAACTTTTTCACATTTGATGCTATTAAAATATCTTCTTACAGTACATTACATATAAGTGACATATTTTGTATTTTTTGCTTTCCCAGAGTTTTTATCCTAACTCCATAGTTCTTGATTTGATCCCCACCAAAATGTACAGTGAAACTTTATCCCTGATATATATTTTATAAGTTTCTGTTTCAATTAATACAGATTTCTTCTTTAAATAGTTTTGCCTTCTTATTGTCTTAGTATGCCCCTAGCAGAAATAATGCAGCTTTTAACTGTATTTCCACGAAAATTGCTGAAAAAAATACTACTAAAATTTATTTTGAAAGTATGTTTACAATTTTAGTGTCACTTTTTAAAGGAATTCTTTAACTTGTTAAATGTTACACTGGAGTTGGCATAGTAATCAAGAAGGTTATTCCATATTTATGGAATGAATATATATTTATGGAAAACTTTCTGAAGTCCTCTGTCAGCTGCAGTCCCAATGCTCAAGTGGTTTATTCTCCTAAAGGGGTCAAATTTCTCAACTATAGTTTTTTTTAAGAGTCAGCCATTGATGATGTAGTTCATACCACCTTCCCAGGATGCTGATACGACAGGTAAGGAGTTAGATTCCCCTTTCTATCCCCTAACATAAGATTAGGTGGCATAAGAAGCCCAAACATATGAAGGAATATGTTCCACACATTTAAGGTCTATGTATACTGTAAGAAAAGAAACTAAGATACAGGAAAGCCATGTTTGAATGAATAGAAATTTCATTGATTCCGTCAGTGTAACTAATAATCAACCTATATTAAAACAAACACAAAACCAAAACACAACAACCTCCTGCTTGAATCTATTAAGTGTTTCAAATTTCTTGTCAGCACTTGTTCATCCAACAACTTAATAAATCAAACATGATGTGCACTACAAAAAAACATCATGCAAGGATAAATTCAGGAGTGTCAGCATGTAAATGGCACAGTAAAGAATGAAGATGCAGTTTTATACTTTTTTCCCAAAAAGTGTTCTTTGGGAATGGCTTCTGTCACTTGTGTGAAGATTTGCTCTGAGTAAACAGGGTCAAACTCAGACCAGCAGGTTTGACCAGAGGGATCACCTTTTAGGGTCATGGCTGCTTGTAACACAATCTCCTCTTTTGTGCAGGTAGATCTTATGTTCATTCTGTGCCTTAATTGTCACAGTCTGAACAAATTTATGCAACCAATTTCATGATATATTTAGTGTTTTTCCCAAATACTTAAAACAAGAAGGCAAACTTAAATGCGTTAGAACTGTAAGAGAATGTTTGTATGAAAGTGCTCATAATGGTAACATTATACACTTCTAGCTGTGATTTTTTTAAACCATATTTTGGTTATTGTATTTAAGATAATAATCTTAAAGAACATAAGGAAGTAGTTTGATCCCTTTTGTAGAATTTGTTGCAAGTGAGTCAGTCAAAATATCATATAGACAAGATCTGGTTTGTGTTACAGTTTATAAATAGTGGCTGCATGTAAAGCCAGATATTCATACTCTAAATCTTTTCTTTCACAAAATGTACTAGAAAGCTTAAAAAGTGGTAAAATAAAAAGTTTATTTCCTCCAAAGGAAGATATTTTTGAGCATAGGCAATTGCTATACTGAGAACTTTTTGAAGCTGGAAAATGTGAAATAAAGACAATGTAATGACATTTCACAATAATTATTAAAAGCTGCTTCAGTCATCAGCCCACTTATATACAACAACACATGTGTATGCTCATTAATGCAAGTATGGGGGCTTGAGATAGATGAGGGTGATCACTGTGAATTCACCTGTAGAATCACAGTCCAAGTAATAAATTTTGCATTTTGGACCACAAGCTATATACATTCATTGACACAAAATGAACAACAGGTCTGAAGGATAATGAAACATGAAAACTAAGCATTCCCTAATAGCAAAGACATTTTAAACTTAGTTAATTTAGAATTTAAAAAATTATATTACTAGTAGGATCACTGCAATCATTTGGTGGGTTTTGCATTCTCAGTTTCGGTTTTTAGAAATCTAGTGTTTCTGTAATTAAATAGCAATAGTAAAACTAACAGCAAAAGTAATAACAATAACATTAATCATGGAAATGTTCAACACAGTTGAGTGTCCTATTTGTGTGACTACAGATGTTCATTAGAGAAATTACTTTCATTAAAACTATTGTAAAATCCTTCCAGCAACTAGGAAAGAGAGTTATAGTGTTTACCTTAAATTGAAANAAAAAAAAAAAGAGGAAAAAAAGTCCCTGTTTTACCTTTTTTTGTTTCTGAAGCACCAGTGAAGTCACTTAGAGTCAGACAATAAAGCTAAGCTATGCGGTGATGGAGTTGTTTTGTTAACACTCCCATATTTGTTTACAGGAAAAATCAGCCCAGTTAATCTGACCATCTACTAGTTTTTTACAAACCCAAATTTTCAGTCCAAAGTTCACCTGTATTTCTAGACATTAAATATTATTTCCCTCTCCATTTCAACATGTTCTTTTACTCTCAAAATAGAAATGGGAGATGAAGTGGAATTTGCCATATACCACACTGAAAAGTTTGTGTAGATGGCTCATGTAGTCTTGTAGTGCACTTGGATGTCAGGCAAGTATTTTTAATAAAGTTGTAGAGGCAGTTTTAGAAATATCTATCTAGACATCTATGATATGTAGACATCATAAGGGTAGTCATTCTCGATGAGCAAAAAGGTTCTGTTATCTGGTTTTAGAGTATGCTGAATACAATAAAGATGAAAGTCTTGTTCTGTCAAATTTGAAGGGGAAATAGCCGGATCTGGATGACATTAATACATTATAGGAAAAATTCTATTAAACGGGGTTTTCACTAAGCAACAGGATGGACCATGCAGATGCTTTAGTTACTTGGAAACTATCCTATCTACATTATGAAGGTGAACATTTCATTGAAGAAATTCTGCTTTTCCCACAATTCAATCTTTCTATAATTTCCAAAGATTTTGAATTTGATTACTATTTCACTGCAAACTTGACCATAGTTGCATGCTCAGGTCCATAATCAAATAATCCTACCAGAACCTATATTTAATTCAGTATGGACGTTTCATATTGAAGTTAATCCTTCATAGAGTTTGAAAAGCTGTTACTTCAATAGCCAGCCAAGGACAGAGAATTTAAAAAGAATTGTTTATCATTAAGAGGGTTCATTCCACAGGAACCATCTTCAGCTTTGATAAACAGATAAAGCCTGATAGAAGTTCACTTCCCATAAACTCACAAATTTCTGATGTCAAAAAATTGACTTCGATGAAATGAAGCTTTGTAATAAGTGGGATAATGAAATTCTGTTGAGAGTTCTGAAGTTTTCACAATAATTGGGCACACAGCTAAAGAGGACACCTTTTGCTTCATGTACTATATTATAATCAATCTTTCAGTAAATGTAGCTATTGAAAGGTAAAACGTACACCCACAGAAAAACCTGAAAAATTTACTTTTTTTCGTGTTGCTGAAAAAATTCTTAAGCTATTTTGCAGAGTGCTAACCCCTATTTTTTTAATGCTTGCCAATGAATAAAGAAAGTGTGATTAATTTATATTATACAAATAAAATATGCAAACCTTACAAAACTGGTATGATGCATAAACTCAAAGTTCAATTTCAAATGTTTATTTAAAAGCCTATCAAAAATTAGAAATTCTCATGACCAGCTTCTCAGCTCTTGAACTATGAATCCCTATTGAGTCAGTGTCAATGGGCAGTGGGGAAAATCTGGTTGTTAATACGTGTACAGTTGAGGTATCATTTTTTCAGCCAGCTGACATTCTTATTCAGGAAATGAAGCAGGAAACATTTCATTAACAGTGAAAGGGAATAAACCTGGTGAAAAACAAGTAAGGCGTAGTCACAGGATCAGACATCAAATGGGTGAAAATTGTTATAGCTCCATTAAAAATAATGTCACTATACACCTGCTGAGGACCAGGACCTTACTTCTTTAATTAAATTTGATTTCAAAATATAAAACAAGGACCGTTATCAGGCTTCTCTGTTATTGCATAGGTCTTACTGACACCGTTTAAATCAACCGATCTTAAGAAAAATAGATTAGTATTCGCCAATATATGGAGAGATCTTAACATAAGAAAAATATATCCTTGAATCATTACACTATTAGTATAGAGCATACCCAGAGGAAATGTTCAACAAAGTTGAGGTTTCTACTTTTGTGACTATAGAAGTTTGGACTAGAGAAATTACTTATATAAAGACTATTATAAAATCATTCCAGCAACTAGGAAAGAAGTTATTGCATTTATCTTAAATTTAAGCATGTATCTTGGAACTTCCTTTTTTTTTTTTCCTTAAAAAAAATAATTAATTAATATATGTATAATCATGTCTATATGTAATAATACTTTCACCTTTGCTAGTTTCTAGTGTTTCATATATACATGTAATCATACTTTTATCTTTGCTAGTTTCTGAAACACCAGTGAAATCACTAAGAGCCAGACAATAAAGCTAAGCTGCATGCTGATAGAGTGATGACTTAGTTTTTTCATGTGTTTGGAAACTGATAATGGCCAAACTTGGGACAAGCAAAATTCTGGCATAAGGCACTTCAGCACAGTGGTGAAGGCTGACACAAGAAAGGCTTCAACTGAATGGTGTGTGATCTCTGTAGTGTGATATTGTCTTCCTTATCTGGACATGCTGGTTTCAGATATAACACCCTCCCTACTGACCCCAAATTGCTCATTGCCACCCAGCAGCTGGATGTTGGCACAAATGATTGGCACAGCTTTTTTGTGAAAACTCCCACATGTTGAGAGGAAAATCAGTCCTGTTAACTCAGATGGTCTACTTAAACTGTTTAAACAGCACAGCTGGTTTTGTAACCCTCTCCACCATGTAATGGTGAGCGCAGTAAACTTCCTCAGAGTGACAATGATCAAATGCTATTGGCAGTAACATCTTGAACCACAACTGCTTGCAGAGCAAACAGCTGTCTGACCATCCATCCATGACCTCCTTCTTTTCTCTGCTCAGTGAGAAATGTACCTGAGGCCTGTGGGCTGCCTGAATGATTAACAAACTAGGCAATTTCTTTTCGAATGGACAGTGAGACATAAAGCCAATTTTGTTCTGAGTTGTCAGGATAGATACCGGAGTATAAAGTGCGCAGTATGCATACTCAGGTTATTGCACTGGAAATACTGAGAATACAATCTGGCCTCTTGGTTTCGTATCTCATTAAAGTGTCTGTAATTAGAAGCAGCCTGTTCATATGTTATTTAAAGCAATGGATACACTATTTTAATCCAGGAATAATCTGGTTAGTGTGTGACTTCTCTGTTTGTGGATTCACATGACTAGGAAAGCCCAGGTCAGCTTTTTCTAAGGCTAATTGGAGTTTGCCAGAAAGAAATGTCTGCTCTAGGTCTTCCCTAAATGCTGTGGATTGCTTTCAGGATCTATTCAGAAGAATTACTTCTGCATTTTATTGCTTCATTTATTTCACTTACCCTCTTCCCTGCCTGATGCACAAAGACACAGTTGGAAGATGTGGAATCTGCTTTTGTGTTTAAGTTGATAGGAACTCCTACTTTTTAAAAGGGGAAGATGTTTGTCTTAATTTCTGTGAGTCCCCACATTGGACAATACGACAGCACAATTTTTAACCTGGACAGGACAGAGCCGGCATACTGTCCCTACTGTTGCTCCGTGTCACAGTGAATAATTTAGAGAGCTGTTTTAAGGCAATGGCTTAGGGAGTTGGACTTTCCTCTTTTTACCGAAGTAAAAAGGTAGGTAACATGCCAAATTCATCTGCTGGGCAAGATGATTTTCATCCCAGTGGAAGTCTCCTCATACATTCCATGCAGCACACACCATTAATGTTCCAAATAAAGGCAGCGATTTTTCAGCTAGAAAAATACTTGTCACAATTTATATGGTTCAAATAGGAAGTAGACTTGGATAGAGCGAAGCAATCCAATTTGAGCCACAGGTAGCTGTAACTCTAGAAATGTGTATTTTTCATTAAAAGACCTTGAGGGTTAAAGTCATGACTGAACAGCTTAAGACTCACTGAGGTACAACCTGAGATAAAGACAGAAACATTCTTTGGTGTACTATTCTCTCTGATGCTAATGTGAAATAGATCACAGATAAAAGAATAAACCCCAAAGAATTAACACATGGGCATGAACTGATAAGCTGGATTTTTTTTTTCCATTCTCCAATATTCCCACTTAAAAAGATTTTAAATAAGTCTCCATTGTTCTTTTTATTTCATATTTACTAAATAGACATATAAAGAAATGGAATTATGACAAGTCCTTTGAAATTCGATTAATTTCTGTTGTAAAATCACCTTTCAATAAAGACAAGAAAATCTATTCCCAGGAATAAGGCTATATTTTATCCCTACTCAGATATCAGATATTACAGTCACAAATGTAGTGAACATTTCTGCAGGTCTCAGTTTGAAATTATGCTAATAAATCTAAGGAAAAAGTTTTTCTTCCCGTAGAGTAGCTGGTTAACTTGCACTGTGAAATCTGAAATGTGATTTAAATAATAAATTGTGGAGCTTAGTATCTGTCCAAGATAAAAACCTAAAAGATACCCATTCTCTCTCTTTTTACTAGTACAGAGCATGATAAACATCTTTGGCATGTACACATGTATTCACTTCCTTCATTTAATTTCAAACCCCAAAACTGTTAGGAAAAATTATCACAAAATCAAGATCTCAGAAAAAAAAGGAAACTCAAGGCATGAAAATAAGGAGTAATCCTGGGTTCAGAGTGACTTAAGGGTTGTAATCTAAAAATTTTTTGAATCAATATTAGAAAATGGCTAAAATTCAGCTGGTTTGTTTGTTTGTTTGTTTGCTTATTTTTTTCAGAGATCTCATCATATTTTTAATGTCCAAGGTTGAAAATTGTGGTGATTTAACACTTACATGAAAGACAAAGCAAATTCCTGGAGAAGGGAGAAATCCCAGACTTGCTCAAAAATCTAACAAAGAAATCAAACATTGATTGTATGAACAGACAAAGCATTAATTCTGAATTAAAGCAAATTTTCCAATGCATTTCACCTCAAACAGAATTCTTAATTGAATTGAATTATTGATGGGAATAAATTAAACAGTTAGGACTTGTAACTCACATGTCCTTTACATTATTATAGAATTTAACAGTGTTCCTATGACATTAGGGCTTTTCACCCAAAACAGGGACCATATTAACTTTGCTATGCTAAAAAACTAAGGAAACATTTCAAGTGCACCTTACTACCTGTTTTTGATTTTTTTGTTAAATCTGGCCTTTCACTGATCAATCTGCTACTTGTCTGTTACCTTAGTTAAAACAACAAAACAAGGGTCATCCAAAAAAATAAAGAATAATTAAAGGAGAGTTTTTAGAGACTACGAAGAGGTTGCAAGAAAACATTTGTCATGATCTGTAATCTTAGAGAGATATATTACGTTTAAATAACATAGCACATACATTACTATTTGTTAATAATGTTCATTAACAGTAAATTACTATTAATAATTTGATCTATAAAGAAGAAAAAAACATATTGCTACAGAAACCACTTTGCTATTCAAGAGGAATTTTAAGATGATTCACACATTTACTGTTTTATTTTGAAGCAAGTGAATAACCATTTCACTATGAGTGAAACTACGACATATCACAAAATACAAATAAAAATACAGAAGTCTTGTGGTGCTGTATAGTCAGCTTTGTCCCAGCATAGGTATTGAAATACTTTGAGACAAATAACACCCTGATTTTAATGAAATTGCATTGGAATAACTAAACCGAAAATTTTTGTCACTATAAAATATGGATATTCTTAAATTGTTTCTGGTTCTAATCCGTTTTAGAAATGTACGTTTGTGTTTTCTAAACAGATGTGCTGCTGCATCTCCTCCAAATGACTGTATTTCAGCGGGAGTATATGGGCATGCATGAATTAGTGCGCACATATGAATTACTCACTATCAAACATTTGCTAGTTCAGAACAGTTCAAATTCAAGCTTTGAATCTAGTCTAACACTCACTGGCACCTGGACAAGCATATTAAAGCACATGATCTGTGTTAGCACCCAATTTGGCTTTAACTTTGCATATGTTTCCTTCTATAAATTTTCTCCCACAGATCAGCTTCCATGAACATCAAATAATACAGAAAGGCAATGATATTTCTCTGTTTCCAAAATACAACAATGTGACTGTAGATTATTAAAACAAAATGCAGGACAGATAATTTGCTTAGCTTTAGATGCTAATGTACAATATATTTTCCCATCTCCTCCCATTTAGTGAAATTACTCCAGAAGAAAAATATCCCTTTTTATTGAAGTATACCAGATTAAAGTGAATTATTAAAATGCATAAAACAAGACAGTAATGTATAATATGGTTTGTGACAAAATGTACTGTAACCTTAACTGTAATTATATCAAATATATTGATTTAAATTTCATAATCAAATTGTGCAGGTAACGATCCATATCTTTGGTAATTGAGTTGTGTGTGCAAATGTAATTATAGTAATGGTATAAAAATTTGATGATGCCATCTAGATTAGATTGAACTTTGGGTGTACTTTAAAGAATATTCAGGGATTCATAAAAAATCAGTTTATGTGGAACTATATCATAACACAGGACTGATTTCCTGAGGATGGAGTTTATTCCCTGTTAGAAATGTGGCGCAAAAAGTTCCAGCCAGGAAAGCATCTTCAAGTTACATGTTCCTGTTAAAATATAAGACACAGCTGATGAAAACCTTTCTAGAAGAAAACTTCATTTTGTGTAGAAGCAATATTAGGCTTTTCCTGAATGGGCTTTTTTGGCTACCAGCATTTTCTACAGATGCTAAGAGCTTCAGTGCTCGAAAGTAGTCCGAACTTTTCAAACAGCAAGTTCATATTTTCTGGTGTGGTTGGGGAACGTATTCCATAGTCCTCCACAATGCTGAAATTATTAAAAACAAAAAAGCAAAAAAACAAACCAAGTAAAAAATAAGCCCCACCTCCCGAAAAAAAGGACTTCCCCTCACCCAAATAAATAACAAAACCCAACAGTCATTTATAGTCAGTCATCTGGAACTAGACACATACCCTGGGTTTGTTATCAAATGCTTTCTTTTGATGGCTATAGTAACATTAAGCAGTGCCTATAGATTTGCTGTAATCACACATCTTTGTTTAAGAGTGAACAATAGAAGTTCCAAACAAAACCTTATAGATTCGCAGTAAAAATTGGAGGTGGGGGAGGAAAAAGGAAAAAAAAAAAGAGAGAGGGAAAGACAAACTGCACTATATCCCCATTTCTGGAGAAAATTTCTCCCTTTGTTTTGTTTTCAGCTCACACAGACTTAATTAATCTAAATGGTATCTATATGTGGTTTTTTAAATAGTAGGTTTGTGCTCAAAAATGCAATTAAATTTTTATGACTTGATAATAATTTTCATTTACTTAATGGAAATTGGTTGGGGGCATTAAACAACAAATATTTTCTAGAATAATTTATCTCAGTGAAAATTCTGCTGTGATAGAATTGTTCTTACACAAATGTGCGTTGAATTCATAAGTACATTCAAAAACATATGAAAATGGTGCATGTATGTCTTACTTTTCTAAATCTGCACTATTCTCATACCAACATCCCATGGTACATTTGTTGCTGGCAGAATCATGTATCTAGCAGAATTTTAATTGCAGTATGGCAAATGCAAGTAAGACTAGATTGTCTCAGTACTTGAGGACGTTAAAAAAAAAAAAAGAGTTTCAGATTAATAAAATGTGTTTCTGAAGATACAAAATTCAAAGATATAGGTAAAATGTGAATATGTATATGGGTAGCAGTATGTGGTTAGTACATATTCAGCTAATCAGAGTTTTCTTGGATAAAGCGCATGAAGAAATGTTGTTTGTTTCTGTCACATCTGATGATGTGTACCATTTAAACATAAAAGAGAACTGTTCTGTAGAATTAAGAAAATAGTCATGGAACTTATCTCTCCTTTCTAAGGCAAGGATGGTTATATGCACGTGGTAAGATATGATGAAACCAGAAAAAAATATAGGATTATTTTCTTATTTATTTATTCTGTTTCTGTCTTTACTGAGAGAAGATATATTATCTACAGGAGGTATAGGGGTATGAATGCTTCATCTTGTTTCTTTATCTTCTCTAGGTCATATCAGAAAAAAAAAAAAAGAATAAATTAAAAGCACAGTAGAAGGCTTTGTTCTTCAAGGGCAAAATACCACTTACATGAACAAATTTAAGAACGAAAAAAGCAGCAACAACTCTTTTAAACAGAAATGAAGAAGAGAAGGTGACAAGGAGCCACATCTCATATTAGGAGTTTGCTCAAAACTGCAACTGTGCTTTTTAGTGGCTTTTAAGTAATTTTTTAAAGTTCTATTCAGGTCACAAACCAAACCACTAATACTGTTTTTTTTAAAATATAACATAAATGCTTCCCATATACATTAAAGTCAGTGACATGTTCAGCACGCAATGGCAGCATATTTACTTAGTTACATATATGTTTTACACAAATCTACCTCTGGAAGGAGCGGGAAATTCTATCAGAGTAACGGCCAGTCTCTTCCATGCCATGGGCCAAAATTGTCCCTGAGTAAGTCAGAGGGCATATGCTGGGCACAGAACATGCCTCAGTCATATGCACACCACACAATTAGTATTAATTTTGTGCTTTTGCGCTTAAAAATAGAAAAAAAAAAAAATTAGTCCAATATATAATAATACTTTTATACTTTTTCCTTCAAATCATGCAATGGTTCCCAGCTACAATCCATCTAAATTTTGATCCTGATCATCTAAGTTCATGTGACATATTTTGGCCAAGTGGATTTCTGAATTACTGAAAGTTTGGGTTGCTTGAGTCTTATCAGGGCTGTAATTGCCCTGAGCCCATCACCTACCGGGAGAAGAGACCAATTCACTTGTTAATTATGTACATGTCAGAAGCTTATTCATGTCATATTATTTATTGGCAAATACCATAAAACAGAATAAAGAAATATGTACTTATTAAACTCAAATACCGTTCTTAGACTTCTCATAAAGAAAAAAACAAGATAACACTTTTTCTATGTGCTCAGGAAGTCTAGTGACCAGACAGATTTCTGAGTATTTGAGATAAAAAAAATCAATAAATATAAATGGTCTTAGATTTGAAGGGGAACGGGAAGATTATTTTTTTTCACTAGGATTTGTAATTAGACATCTAAGCTCTTATTTAGCCACTGCTGTATTTTCTAGTGTGTTGAGAACTTGCATATTTTCCCAAAGGTCAATGGAGTTATACAGTGACATGGTACTAAACAAGAGGAAATAATTAAGAATCATCTTATTTGTTTCATATACTTATGAACAAAACATATTTTTACCTTTGATATTTCTTAAATGTTATGCCTATCTATATACTAATAAAACAGGTACCTCATGAACCTTTGTAAGTGCATCGCACTGTTTTTAAAATTAGTTTAATCCTCAGAATAAATAAAATTATCAATTAAGATCATAGAAGCAGTATTAGAAATTATACAGGAAAGATAACATTCAGACAATTTTATTCTGATTATCACAATAGTCTTGTCACTAAATTGATTTTTCAGTAAAATGAGTGGATTTGACCAGTTTTTTTTTTACTTAATACTGTTCGTTTCAATTTTTACGCCTCTGTAAGTCAGCAGTTGTCAGAAGCATAATGTGTTTTTCCTGTGACATAATGCGTTTGAGTTTGTTCATTTCTCTTTAATGATCTACTTATGAGTCTTAATAATGTGGAATTATCAGAATTTCTTTGTGAAGTAATAAGTGGAGTGCTTTTGTAGGAAGGCATCTTTTTTGTGAGCCAGATGCAGAAACACTAAGAATATCACTAATTGAGACTTAAAGGTATCAGAGAAAAGAATTACGAAAGAATGAAAGCTGGCCCTTAAGTGTTCAGAGGGAAAAAAGAAAATTTAAATGTGAAAATGTCTACGTAAAATATTGATCTCCTATTTATTTTGTTTGCAATACAATTGTGGGAGTCAAACTAAAGTTTTCGGTAGCTTTCTTTTAAGAATGAAATTATAGATTATAGCCCTCAATTTCTTCATTCAAAAGCTTTCTGAATGAAATTCAAGATTAGCTTTTTTTGTTGGTTTTTTTTTTTTTTTTGCTGAAGCAGTTAAATAATTTAGTTGTTCACAGTGCAGTTGCCTCCTAATTATACTTTAGATAAAAGAATATTTTAACAGCCTTGCATACAGCAAGCAAATAAAACCAGACAAAATTATCTCAAAGTTCTTGCTGATCATTCAGTTTCATGAGCTATTCTACAGCAAGCTAAAATAGAAGTTATGAATACTTTCATTTTTGAGAGATGTTTAACTTCCATAGTATAAAGCTCTTACTGCCCATTCAGTAGAAATAATACGCCGCTCTGCACACCTTATAGGCATAAAGCTGTTGAAGAAGCTATTCTTTAAAACACTATAATCAGCCACCAGACCTGATTTCTAAAATCCACAGGTGTCTTTCTCAGATGTGATTCCTGCTTTTTGAAAGATTAATCTAAATTATTTAAACAATTCAGTAGGTATATACACTTACCCATATTCAGCAGGATTTATTTATTTCTAACTTTGATCTCAGCAGTCCCAGTTCAATAAAATACACAATCACATAAGTGGTCATCAAGTTAGGGAACTAACAAATGAAAAAGTAGATATGCTGCATAAGCACCTGAAGCGCATGGACACAAGAGCACTTAGATAATGGAAGACATTCATGATTTAAGCTTTTGGGGTCAGAATCAAGCGCCTGGAAGGTAAAAGAAAGATTGGGTCACATTGGATAGTTTGTGTTTAGAACTGCCAGTATAATGATTCCTCTCAACTGTGAAACATATTCTATTGCTCTATACACATTCAGAAAATTTTTTACTGCTCACAGAGTGTGATTGCAAATGAAATATTAACACCCTAAAAGAGTCTGGAAAGAACTGAGAATCATTATGGTTCTGGCAACAAAAAATATCTAAAGCACCTTCTAGAAATAGAGGAGGTAAACCTGGAATATGAATATCAAATTGTAAATTGTTCAGAGCCATGCACAATCTTGCAGAGTCCTGGGAAAGCAAGAAAAGGGCAATAGACAGTTACAAAACCATTGCCTTAATAACAGATACATATTCTTATATTCAAAACTTACATGTCAGGAAGTTAACAGCAACATGCACAGTGATTTAAGATTGCTGTTTATAAGTATTTTGGGGATTGCTCTCATTTGACTTTCATCTACCACTACAAAAACAGTCTAGTTTGTAGTACTTTTAGTCAAGTTCCTAATTGGGTTTGAGCTATTTCCAAGGGAGTCACTCTGATATCTAAATGCATGATTAGTGGAAGTTCCCTGATAATTAGAGGTGATAGCTACCATAAAAGTGTTGAAATTACAAGAACAGAAATGGAAGCCTGGGTTTTAAATATTGTTCCCAAAAGTATATGTTTCAAAAATTTTTAAACTACCTCACAATTCAGAAAATTCTTTATAGTACTGATTTGAATACCCATGCGCTCAGCCCAGTTCCTGCATGATATTGCATGTCCACAATTCATAGTAAATTACAGTAAATTCGCAATACAGAAAGACATCCAATTGTCATTCTTCTGAAGCTTAAATGACTAAGAGTTTAAATTTACTTTGGTGTTTTTCAGAGAGAATACTTTGGGATTACAACGCACAGATAAAGATAAATCAAGCAGTTGTGAGATAATATCCCATTTTGCTATATATCTAATTACTATTACCAGAGCATAAGTAATACCAAATATTATAAAGAAGATATATTAGAAAAGCTAGAAGGGTGGTCATATAATCAAATGAAATTAGCAAGCTCATCCATTAAA
Source organism: Grallaria varia (assembly GCA_013396735.1). Classification (NCBI taxonomy): domain Eukaryota; kingdom Metazoa; phylum Chordata; class Aves; order Passeriformes; family Formicariidae; genus Grallaria; species Grallaria varia. The sequence continues at coordinate 45,822 of VWZG01012329.1, read as the reverse complement.
AAATTTGGCCTAAAATAATAAATAACAACAATGTTCACAAAGGTAACATTTATTTCCTGCACCCTAGAAGAGGTAACCTGTTCAGACTGGTATTGGATTCTTCTTGCACCAAGTCAAGTTTAGTATTTTTTTACCTCCCAAGACACAACTGAGATTCTTTTCCTGCAGTGAATTCCCTGGAAATTCACCAGGCAATGACTGCATTCTCACAAGATACCAATTCAAATGGCAAACAGAAGATTCCCATTGCACTTTCAAAGAAGTCGACTCCTCCACCTCTTCCTAGAGGTTTATGAAGAAAATCCATGCATATAAAGTTCAGATTTCAAATGTCTTCAGCAGTTCATTATTGTTTGGGTTAGTGCTTCTGATTAGAAAATTTTTTTAGAAAATTACCTGAAAGATGCAGCTGAGAATCTAGAATTTAGAATGGAATCCCCCACATACTTCTGCTTTGCTTCTGTTTTGTTTCTGCTTCTGCAGTATTTTCTCAGGATAGAAAGTATAAATACTGTATTTACTTTTTCAGGCAATTATTCTCATAAAGAGATTCCGTGAATGAGAGGTGTACAGCATGAGCAACTCAGAAATTTGGTCTTCTACACAGAAGCATGTTATATGAAAGTACAAAGGTGAACTTCTCATGATATAGTAAATCACTGCTTCTTTTTTTGTTTGATTGGTTGGTCTTCTGTTTTGTTATGTTTGTGGTTTTTTTTAACTGTAAGGCTCTGCACCTTTAAACTGATATAGAATCTTTAGCTTGTGCTTAGGGTTGAAGTAAGGAGAAAATAAAACACAAATAGGTTTACAGTTTCAATCAGAATAAATGGAAATTATTATTTTTTTGTTTGGTATTGTTGATAAAAAAAGTACATTTTAACTTTTGAATTCTCCAAAAGAAAGAAGGCCTTGCAGCTGAAAATAAGAATTGACAAAATGAACCAACAAAATATATCTTCTCCAATACCGTGTCTGAAATAGCTGGATAAGTAGAACACAATTTTGCTACGGAAATGGGAATTACGGCTGTAGCACCTCTATCATTTCAGCAAAATCCCACCAATAAGTTGCCATAGAGTTTGATTCACTGCTAAGTATTTTGAAGCTTTTCTAGAATGAAAGGCTGCGACAGCTGTAAAAATTGAGTCCCCACCAGTCTAGCTGATTCAGCAAGGAATTAGCCATGCTCAGGAAGTCCTTTAAGAGATACTCTATTCTGAGGCATCGAACCATGAAAATATGTGAAGCAACTGTAATTGAGCAGTGCCAAACACATGTCCACATATTAAATACTCTGATTGAAACAGTGGCACAAAATCTCTGCCTCATACTGGAGGCTTCTTGGGCAGTGTTCCTATTCCTTTTAATGTTTCTGTCTTCATGGGACAGTTGGAAGAAAGGATAAGGCCAAGATTTTGAATCTTTATGTTCAGTCTCTCAGAACAAGGTTCCCTTCTGCTTTGGGAACACATCAAAAGGGCATTTTCTGGCCACCCAACAGTACTAAGAGTGGGGTGACCCTTCTCCAGGGTGCTTGTAGAGAAATTGCAGGTCTAGCATTCCTTCATCTCCTCTTGAAGTGCTTAACCTTCTCTTCGCAGTTTGTCTCCAACATGTAATTATATGCAATTATCAGCACTTTGATTGTAGTGTCTTCAATTATATTATGAAAAAAGTTCTAACCTTTATAATTCTGTGGAATGAAAGTTGAAAATTTGAATTCTGAATGGAAAACAGATGAAAAGAAATTAAATACTGATAAATTCATTATTGATTACTCAACTCCAGGAATTATGTAGGTATGAACTCGTGCTTTTAATGCTTAGAAAGGTAATAGCTAATAGATCTTCAGTCAAGTAATTACAGTTAACACTACCTCATTACTCTGCTGCTCAATACAGCAACCGTAAGCAACTTCAAAGGCCCTAGGGCACTGTCCTGGAGTCCACAAATTCTGGTCTCTATTCTCTTACTCTATGTGATAAATTTAGGAGATGCAGAGTTACATTATTCTGATCAGCTCTACTGTAGTCTTCATACTTTCAGAACTGTCAATAGGTTTCAGCATCTTCTATGCAAAAAAGACAGTGAATGTGCAATCCAATGTTAACACATATTATTTCATCACCATGTTAGTCTTTTTAATTCAATTATCCTCTCAGTCTGGATTCTGTGTAGCTAAGTTCTGAATGTTTGTAGGCCAAACAATTATGCATTCAACAATGCAACTGCACAACCTGCACTCTCATTTTCATTAACTGAGATCTGTTTACACCTCTGCATAACAGGCTCATAAAAGCCAATGTGCTTTATGAAGTCCTCAAGTAGATTTCCACATATGCATGAACTTCCCCTGAGGAGACCAAAGTATTTTTTTCCTAAATGGACTACATATAAAGATGCCAAGAATCATTAATGTACATTAGGTAAACACTGCCTCAATTTGGTTTAAAGGATGGGGAAATGTGAAATCATTGCACAATAATGTGGAAAGTAATTTGTTAAGACGTGGTCTTGATGTGAGGAGTCACTGTTAGTGTAAGCATGTCTTCTGTTTTGATCACAGTATCTCAATTATCTGGGTGGTCTGAGCCAAGCTGGAAGCTATCTCTGAACAGAAAGCCTTTTCTGTCCTGCAGTAATTCCATTTCCTGGGAATTGCTTTTTAAATGACCTTTTACATGAATTTTCAAATAAGTAAGGGAGGGTTTAGAAGACAAGACCTTTTTTTTTTTTTTTTTCAAACACATATGATCCTCTTGAATTTGTAGACATTAGCATTTAAGTTTCATACATACAATTGTACTCACTGGCTTTAATTGAAACACTTTCAAAGGGGCATTTCAATTTGTATATTTACAGAATATATAACACTCCCAGCCATAAGCTAAACCCTGCTCACCTGAAAGATACAAATTTACCCAAACTTACTCCTGCTTCAGACTGGCCAGATATCAGGAAACTTCAGCTAGAAGCTATATAGCTTTTTTGGCATTGCTCTGGGCTAAAAAAGATGTTTCTTTTCCATTTAGGGAAAAGAAAAGAATGGAATAGATAAAGAATATGTAAAGACTTTATTTTTTTTTTTTTCTTTAAATTGAGTCAGATTTATATTGGCAGTTTGTGGGTGCCCATGAATTCCAAAGCATATTCAGAAACAACAGTAAATTTCTCATTATATTCTTGGGCTTCTTTAATCAGCTACCACCCATGTACTAAATGAAAAAGAAAAGAAAAACAACAGTAAAAAATACTCCATTATTCTTCCAAAATGTTCACCATGTATGTGATGAATAGACACTTCGAATTTTCTCTCAACTTTTTTGTTCAATAAATGATACCAAATCTTCATTAGACTGTGTCACAGAACCAGTTACTGGTCAACTGGACTATTTTTGAGCATCTTTCTTATTATTATAATTCTTATTCTTAATAAGTACAGTAATGCCTTTTTTGAGTGGTTTTAGAAACTATTTACTTTTAATCAAAACTGTTACATGTGCTAGGCTTGCTTCTTAATTCACAATGTCTTTCAGTCATAAAGTTGAAGAATATCTGATTTCTCATTAGGTGTTTGCTTACAATTTCTCTTTCTAGGTCATTGTTGATCGTTTTCATTTTTATTTGCCTAATTTGGAATGGATGTGTGTTATTGAAGTTTTATTCTTTTTGATCTCTTATTTTATTAGCCAAAAATCTATAGTAGGCTTAGTTGGAATAAGATTAAGCTGGAAAGTGAATTTTCTTTTTTCTACTTTTTCATCTTCATCTCTCCATTTTCATCTTCCAAATGAGACCCTAAAGCAGAGCTACACAAAAAGAACATAGAGTGTGAGTAGTGCCAGGGAAACCTTTGGATATTCCTTCAGCCTCTTTTCTACATCTGGTTACTCTCTTTTAGTAATATTTGCATCACTTAGAGCTTTCTTACTCTCCTACAGATTTCCTGGGCGCTTTATTTAGAGCAAAATTAAATTAGGACTACGCATAATTTCTGGGATTTTTTTTTTGTTTGTTTTGTTTTGTTTTTGTTCATTAGTTTTGGTTTTGTTTGTTTGTGGGTTTTGTTTTGTTTGTTTTTTGGTTTTTATACCTAGTCATATTGCTATGGTCTAAAGTTTCAGTGCCTTCTGATTATTTTCTCTCAGATACCACTTTGACAGCATATCTATGTCTATGAATTCAGCAGAATTATTTTTAATTTACACAGTTTGAGGAAAGAACAGAGCCTTTACTCATAGATTTCCCATCCACCAGTATATGAGGTTATCATATTCACATGCGTATGTACACACATAGATATTAATATGAGCATGTAGAGAGTTCATTTTACTTTTTCCAGGTTCTGCTTATACAGATGTTAATTTGCATATTTGGAAAAGGTAGCTTTCATTCAGGAGGAGCAGGGAGAAAAATCATAAAACACATCTCATTTTATAGCTCACAAAGCCTTTACTCTACATGTTGTTATTCTACAGCTGAAATAAGAGAGGGGAAAAAAGTCCCTTTCTCATCTGTCCCTGACATCAGTCACATAACTGTTCACAAAATAAATGTTATTCCTGCATGTTAGCAGGCTGTGAAAGTGAGGCTTGAAATGGCTGCCTGATTACAACCTTAACACCAACACCTTCTTAATCAACACTCCTTAACTCCCTACAAATAAGCTATGATGTTATGATTTATTATATTGACTATGGCTTTTTTCCATTTTGCTTTTTCGGATCTCTTAGAAAGTTGTAATTTCGTTCCTCCTCACCCCCTGCTTCCCCTTAGTGAAGTGACTGCCTTTGATTAGACTTGCTAGGATTTAGTTCAGAGGGAATTTATTTTTTTTTTCAACTTCAGGAAAAAAAAAAAAAGAAAAAAAGTGGGACTCTAAAAGAATAGGCATTAATAGGTTCACTGCCAAAATAAACCAAAACAAAATCCACAGTATTAGATCTTTGATGTAATTTCCTTTTATATTTTACTTACTACATAAAAGATAGGAACAGAATTTTTTGTACTCTTAGTCTCTAAATTTACTTTTTGAGGAAAATTTTGAATCAAAAAGATAAGACATCGCAGATTTTTGAAGCAGAAGAGGCAATTTATTCTGTACACTACCTTCCAGAATGAACCACTATTGCTTGAGAGTTTTCAACCAATTATGAAATGAAACATGTCTTCTTGTTTTGAACAATATAATCTTCCTTCCTATGTGGAACAGAATACTTATACTAAAGGACATGTTTCTATTAATACCTAGCAGAGTCTAAAATGAGCTGCAGTACATCAAAATACTATTTTAGAAATAAGAACATAATCAGAAAATATTCCAGACAATTACAGTCTTCTGCAATACATTATTAGCTATAACCTTGATCTCTAACCCTGTCATATAAAAAGTTTACCTGGTGGGCATATTATCATCTATCATTTTACAATGTGATTTTCCCCCGCTCAGATTCTATTGCATATATTGTTTTGATGCTTTTGAAACAGATACACAGTCAGACAAGCCAATTATATTACTCCTTGCCTGCTAAGGATAAAAAAATGTTATGAATCTTAGCCTATAGGTGACTTACATAGCTATCTAAGGATGGGGAAAAGGTTTTAACAGCTTTTTTATTTCATGCTATTTTTGTGACCGTCAGCATGATAAAAATGTTATTTGTTGTTTGCTGAAAAAGCTCAGATGCTGGATTATAGTTACAATCAGTACTTTGCTTGAGAAATTGACCTTACCTCAATGCCTTAAAATCTGGAGTAAGTGTAACAATAACAGTTGTGAAAACAATTAAGTAATATGATGTGTGCAATGTGATTTAAATATGCAGTTCTATTGGAACAGTTTGCTTTCAGATGGCATTATGATGTCAAAAATTATTCTTTGAAAAAACTTCCAGAGAATTCTACATCATAATATTTCCATACTTTGCACATTCATTGTGCAGCTTCATGGAAAAACAAAGGTGAAAATTTCAACAAGGTGCTCAGCTCCTATAGAATACAGTCATTCAGGAATGAGACATGTGACGCTAAATCTTACATGATTGCACTTCCTTGTTGAAAACATTTATAAAAGAACAGTTATATCCCGACCTGCAGATATTTTTCCAGCGTAAACATTTGTATTCATTATCTTATAGAATAAAAATCTAGAATTGATTCAGTTGGAAAAGACCTTTGAGATCACACAGTCCAACCCTTCAGCTGGCACTAAACCATGACCCTAACTGGCATACACATATTTTTATATACCTTCAGAGATGACTCAGTCACTGACCACTCTGAGCAGCCTTTTCCAATGCTTGACTACTCTTTTGGTTAAGAAATTTTGCTTAATGTCCTATCTAAAACTCCTCTGGCACAACTTGATGCCATTTCTTCTTTCCTGTCAGTTGTTACTTGGGAGAAGAAGCTGACCCCCACTTGTCTACAACCTTCTAAGGTCTAAACACCCTCAGCTCCCTTGGCTGCTCCTCATAAGATTTGTGCTCCAGACCCTTCACCAGCTTCATTGCCTTTCGCTGGACACACTTTAATGCTCAATGTCTTTCTTGTAGCGAGGGGCCCCAAAATGAACATGGGATTCAAGGTGTGGCCTCATCAGTGCCAAGTGCAGGGGGACAATCCCTCATATGCAGTTACTAACATTTCTTCTAACATCTGTATGAAATACAGAATAACTTTCTATCTGCTTCCATTTATATAGGTGCATTAGGGAGCACTTTTGTATTTACTGTGCAATTTGGATAGTTAACGAGAAGAACAGGAAAATAACATAATTAGAAGTACTTCTTTAACATTTAGACTTAGTCAAATGTATACCCTAGTTTTCATTCAAGGCTTAAAAAGGATGCAAACCGGGTATAAGAGAGTATCCAGAATGAGAGAAATAGAGGGATTTCAGGCTTGCTTCTATATGTATACATTTTCCTTATATTATCCTGTTGTTTGGATCTTTCAAGAATTTTATCACATTTTCAATGTCACATAACATATGGATTAATAACACCAGCTAATTCTTCTTCAACCCCTTTTACACAGTTTTTAAACATGCTGTATTTGAGGCTTTTTGCTCAAGCTTCCCTGGAATTTGCCCATCCCTAAGGGACATCTCTGCTAAGGGAAATGTTTAATGACTTGCAAATCAAAAACATTTATAATGCAGAAAGAAAGGCACTTTGAGTTTTCCTGAGTAAATTACACGGAAATGGGTCAATCACATAATGTGAACAACAAAAATAACAAAAAGAAGGCACGCACTTTATTACGCTGTGATACAAAGTGTTAGAGTGGCTAAAGCTAGAAAATTCAAAGATTCAGCACAGGCAAGATGCAGCCAAGATACAGACATCAAAGTCTTAGGATTAAATTCCAATGATGTGTCTTCCTTTGCAAAATGACTCTCATAATTCTTAGTCATCTATTTCTATGAACTCCCTGTTATTACAGCAGCATCAAAACATGGTAAGGAGGGCTGGTTCTCTTTCAGGACAATTTTATTTTTAACCTGTTAACAGGCTGTTCTATGGTGCAGTTAAATTTCTTTGCCAAATGTACAGACTGCAGTCTAAGGCTAAGCTTTTATTACAACTAAAATAAAAATGATGAAATAAACATGTCCAATCAAAATTTTGCAGAAGTAAAAATTAAATAAAATGATATCTTGGGCGGGATGATTCTCAATATAGTTGTCACCATGTAAATAAAAATGGGAGCAGTCTATTCAGATTCTAATAGCAAAAAAAGAGCCCTTCAAAATGTTTGTTTTTCTGCAAAGGAGACATTATATGGGAGATTGCTTTTCCAAGGAAAGGGAATTCCTTTGCTTCCTTCCCTCCTCCCATCTGACAGCAGATTTAGTAATAAGAAGAGCCAGAGAAGGCACTCAAGTCTTTGGGGTGCTTACTGAGCAGTGAGAGCTGACAATGGAAGTGTGTGCCCTGACTTCTGCATAAGAAACTCTTTCTTCATGCAGTATTTCATTGTCCCAGCTCCAGGAGGAACAGTTCTGCTTCAAGAAATAGATAACACACATAATCATCTCTTCACTCAAGCACATTAGCTACTTCTAATATTACAGACCTGTAGATCAGAGTCTAAGAAAGAGAAAATGTTAAAGTGCTATTTGGGAGGAATAGAATAAATCTGGGTAAAAGGAGAAAGAAGGATAAGTAACTACAAGAGAATTAAGGAGAAGCAACATATGTGCCTAGAAAAGAAAATAAACCAAATATGAAATTACTCCCCAAAGATAGGGACATACTGAAAGTAATGTGCAACTCTCTTCTGGTCAGACGACCAAACCACATACTTAAAGGAGTCAGATAAAGAAGGGAAGTGAGTCATAGGAATAGTGGAACCCGGGAATAACTTTTTCGGTGGGAGGTTCTGTTTGTTTTTTCCTCTTTCCAACTGCAAAGAAAGAGAAAGGAAGAAGATTACCTGAGGATTTATAAAAGAATGTGAAATTAATGAACCTGCCTTAAAACAGAAAATACAGAATCCTATTGGATTTCCTTTAGCTTTGACTTACAGAATCTATGAATTGGATAATATTTGCATCGACCTGTTAATCACTGTAAATGTACAGATTGAGAAAGATAGTAGCTGATTTAGAAATATCTGTATTAATATTATGTATTAATTGGGAGCAAAATTTAAAGTTTAGACAATCTTTCACCACTACAAAAACCCCATGATTTCTATGTGCTTACCATTATAAATAGAATTTCAAAGCCATATAATAACTAATACTATGTCAGACAAGTTAATGACCTAAATATACTTCTTCGAGAAGGATGTGACATCTTACTCATTATTCATTCACCTAGCAAAACTGATTGTAGTGCTGAAGGCTGTATATGTGACCTATTACTGCATATATAATGGCTATAATTTCTGTTCTTTGAGATTATGAATCAAACTTTAAATCAATTTTTTGCAAAGCTAAGTGGAAAGCAAGCATAAGATAAATACCTGTACATCAAGTTCAGATGATACACACTTAAATGATGTTGGCTGGATTGGTAAGAAAGCCTTTCATGTTTATAGTACCATGCCTGGGATACCACTTTTAAATTACTACAAGTGTTTCAAGTGGTCCCCAGAAGTTATCTGCACATGATTTTTCTTCAGGATGCAAATTGACAGTGCGCCAGAAGCTAAGTCAGTACCTGCTGATGAGTATGCCAGAAGGGGCACATCACCATATTTTCAGCAGCGTATTGCTGCTTCCCTGGCAGTGGTACTCTGTGTCTTTGCCTTCTTCACCCTACATGTCAGCCCTAGAGAGCCACTCACAGGCTGTGGCACTGACAAAGAAAAAGGACCTGGTAGTGGTTAAAGCCCATCTCTGAAAACACCAAAGACAGCCCTTCAATGCAAGTCTTTTTTGGTATCTAACATTGAGATTTTCCCTGTCATTGGAGTAGATGGAAGGTGTTCTACTATTTCTAAATTACTGACAGTTTTAGAGTCTTTTTGGGGTTTACTCAGATGACTCATTGATGAAATATTTTGTAGATTTTGATATTTTATAGACACAGGAAAATTAAGACCGTGCATTACCAGATAGAGAAAATTAGGAAACAGACACAAAACTAGTTGCCATGAGACACACTGAGGTGTGAATTTATTTAGTGTGTGAGCTAATTGATGTTAAGTTGTAGCTCTATGCATACTTTTAGTTTTAAAGTAAGGGTTTTGGTTTCATCATTTGCATAATAATCTCAATCACCACAGTTCTTCTCTTTGACGAGGCTTGACTAGACCTAATTTTAAAAAATTTGGAAAGCTATGAGCTGAAAAAATTTGATGGTGCAGAATGAGTTTACCAATAACACTTTAAATGCTCTGGACATTAAAAGAAGATTGTAAATTCAGCACCTTTCACAGAAAACAGACTTGTCCAATCATAAATACATTAGTCAAAGTTTAAAATAGTCAAACTTACTAAAAAAAAAAACAATACCTGAAATCTTGTGCACTCAGGTTTAGCCTGAAGTAAATTTTCATAGCTAAGTAATAAACAACCGAAAATAGGTTATATAATAAAAGTGCTGACACCATCTTAACTACATCCTGGAGCTGCAAACAGCGATGCTATAATGAGTCAGACTCATTGTGTCTTTCTCAGACGTGGTTTCATTTTTAGAAGTACTATACTGCTGATGGCCCACATTTGAATTACATAAACTTTCATGATGAAATATCTTACCACTTCATCTGAAAACTATGGAAGAGAGATCATTTTTTTATTTAATTAGTTCTGAATTTGCCTAAAGGCTTTAGGAACTAGAAATTTTGCAAGCTTGTTTTTACAAATTAGTTGTGAAGTGGAATGTGTCTTTTCTGTTTCTCCATCAAGGTAATGGGCTTTGCTCACATTTATCCTTTTTTTTTTTTTTCCTGAAGAGCTGTTTCTGATAGTCAGCTGCTTTTTCTGCTCTATAGTTCACTGAGGGCACCATGTTATCTGCATTATTCATTGCTGTAACTGTGGCATATCTTGGTTAGAATCTAAACAAAAAACTGTTTCTAGGCATAACTCTATGTCTTCTATAAAAATCATGAATTATGTAATGCACAAATCTCTCCACAATAACATCACTTCTTTCTATGTCAAACCAGCTATTTTTATTAAATATTGCTCATCTGCCATATGGAGTCCTCTATCCAAGTTAATTATGAAACTGAAATATGGCAATACCCTCAATCTATAAAATCAATCTCCAATTAAAACTATTTTAGAACACCTCATATACAAAATAATTTCATATGATTTTGCACATCAAGAAAAGAGGGTTCTTTTAATCATCAAAACATTACACAAATACCCATATTTGTAGTTGTTCAGTGCTCTACATATAATTAAACATGCTTCAGTGAACAAATAGTATCATTTGAGAAAGCCACAGTAGATGCAGCAACTGCAGAACAAATCTCAATAAAGAAACAGCTACAAAGCTCTTTATTCCTGATTTCTAATTCTACTATTCTTAGATTATTCTTAATGTTACACATGCCATACACTGTTGAAATGGGTAATATGGAAAATTATGTCGATTTTTTCTTTTAGACTTGTTCTATTATTAATATTTCTGAAATTAAAGATTTTTTTTTCATATGATCAGGATGATTTGCCTCCAGGAGGAAAATATATGTATGGTTAGACAGGTATTTGCTATGATAAATTAAAGAAATCATTCATTATGACATCTAGCACACTTTATGCTAAAGCATAAAAGCATGATATGTAGCACATTGGAAATCAGCACAGGCAAGAGTTGGTAAATAGCTGCATACTGCCTGCTGGTTTGACATTCGCTCAGTATGACTCTGTATTTAAATAGTGCTCCTTAATAGTAAAAATACAGAGTTGCATTTAGAAATGTCCTCCAAAGACCACTGTTTCTATCATGTGTAAAATGTGCTCTGCAGCTATCAAATGCATTTCACGTATGTTGCTAATTTAAAGTGACCAAAGAAGTCTTATCATAACAAGATTTTGCAACAACCTGGTCACAAAAAGGAATGTCCTAATTCAGCATGAAGCTATCCTAATGTTTTGCTGTATCCATACATAATCCTGAATAGTGATCAAGTCCTTACTTTTCAAAAAAACATCTAGGTTGTGGGACAACACACAGTGATAATCAAAATTATATTCTCATAAAAGTCTGATAGTTCATTAGAAACTGAGATGAGCTTTTCCCCACATTTCTGTCACATGACTGCTTATTCATAATAACACAATGAATATGTAGAATGTGTTGGATGAGCGAATCACAAGGAAAGGGTATGTCGCAAGTGCTTACTCACTGTGTGCTCTCTCCATGATGTATCTATATGACTGGATGTATCTGTAAACTGGCTAATTTTATTTTCCTAACCTAATTGATAACTTCCTTTTCCTGTCTTCAGAAGCCAATTAATAATATAATTGGAGAGTATTCTAAGATATACTCTTGAGAGTGAAGAAAGGCAGAAGGCTCCATGAAATGAGAAATGTTTGAAACAAAGTACTGATGATGTAATGCAGGTGGTCATTTATAAACCTTGGTTCCAGCTTTCACTTTGACTAAGAGATACAGGACAAACACATCATCAAATACTTCTAGTGAGATCCATAGCGCTGCTATTAGAACATTTGATCAATATAATAAAATATAAAAAAATTCTACAACCGTTCCAAAGGCTGAGACATTTTAAATAATGAAAAAGAGAGGTTGCTGATACTGCGTGATTCTCTTAGCTTTTGAAACAGATTGTAAAAAGATAATGCACATCCAAGAAGTATTAACAATGTAAAAGGACTGGCATTATGAGAAATAAGTAGCTGTACTTGATTTCACATAACAAAAAGTAAATGCAGTACATACGTAAATGAGATTCTTGGTCAGCATAGGCAGTTATTTTGCATTAATCTTACCTCTTCAGAAACATTCTTGTTTTATTGTCAACATCTTCCATTAAAGAAGGATTACATAGTTCACAAACAGTGTAGAGAAAACACATGTAAATGCTGTTTTACTGTGGTAAATAGATGAGGTAGACACTGTTCAATATCTTTATTAAAGATGAGACAAAATGCAACCTCAGCAAGCAGAGGCTATGAAGAGCTGCCAGTACACCGAAGGGCAAAGTTGCTACAAAGAGGGACCTCAAAAGTCTAAAGAAACGGCCTGACGAGGGCCTCAGAAACGGACTGAGAAGAGCCTCATAAAGATAAATGCAAAGTCCTGCACCAGGAATAATATAAAGTATGCAATGATACAGGCTGGATGCCAAATGGATAGAAAGCAGCTTTGGATGAAAGGACATGGAAGATCCCAACAGACAAGAAGATGAATCTCTAGTATGTCCACGTGGCAAAGAAATCCAACCACATTAAGAAAACCATTGCCAGCAGGGGAAGAGAAATGAACATCCACCTCTTCTTAACACTTGCAAGGCTGCATCTGGAGTATCACGTCCAATTTTGACCTCCAGCAGAGTGACAAAAAGATGAAGCACATATTATGTGGAAGAAAATTGAGAGACCATTCTCTAACTGAGATGGTGAAAGGATGATCTTATTGCTGTCTTCAGCTAGAAGGACGTAGAAAGGATGAAGCCAGATTCTTCTCAGAAGCACACAGTGATAGGATGAGAGGGATAGACACAAATTACATGGGAAATATTGAGAGGATATCAGGAAAAAAAAAATCAGAAGGAGGCTGAAATAGGACTTCGGAGTCATTGTGGAATCTTCATCCCTTGAGATCTTCACAACATCTGATACAGATTACATCTGCTCTGATCTGTGAGATCAGGCCAAATGACTCCCAGAGGTGATTTGCATGTTAGGCTATGTAACTATTCCAGGAATAGGAAAAAGACCTCAAAGTTTTTTCAAAGAACTGACTCTAATAGGCTCTGTATCTCATATTTGCCACAATTAATAAATATTTACAGAAGAAACCAAATGTTGACAATGGAAGACACTGGATCTTAGGAAAGTTACAGGTTCTGGAAACTAGATGTTTGGTCTAGATGCAACACGCACATTTTTAATAGCACAAATAACGGCTAAAAATAGTTGTGGTGAATAACTTTATTAGTACAAATATTAAAATAAATATTAGATTTTTTTCCCTATAAACAACCTGTTGTTCAAATGGGAATTCAATCAGCAAAACCTTATGTTTTCCTTTAAACAAGAGGTCAGATTAAGTGATCACAGGGGTTCCTTCTGGAAATGAATCTGTGATCCCCAAGTCCTTCTTTAACATCATAATGTACATGATACACATGTTCCAATTGAGCACTCACTTTTTTGAAGTGATCCCCTATGGACTGTCTCAGAACAAAGACAAAGACAAAGAAACCCTTTGAACATGACTGAATTGGAGCTGTATCCTTTATCTTTTAATCTAACGGAAAATAACTTATCACATGGGTAAATCTGAGGTCAGAGACTTTCTAGAAGCTACCATTAGAGATATTCTTCCTAACGCTGAGCCACTGGCATAGTCAGCTATAATTACCAGCAAGGTTATTATGCATCCATAATGACAAGCCTGTATGTCTACCAGCAAATACACAAGCTTTAGGGGTATCCTAAATTAGCTTTGCTTTCCCCACCCCTCCCCTTGAGAAGTAGAGAATACTTTGGATGATGAATGAAACATCCAGCCCAGAGAAATGTAACAGAAGCAGTGAACATTCTTCTATTGGAAAACAGAGACTGACAGACCTATTTTGAAAATCTAAATACAATTCTGCGCCAAAGTCTGTTGAGTATTTGAATACTGATATTTGGACTGAAGGACCAGAATATTTTCAATACTTAACAGGCATTCCCCAGCTCTTGAAGTAAGTTTATTAATTTTCTCAGAAAATAGAGAGTTCAATATATAGATTGGTATGCTGGAATTCTTTCTGATGTACTGTCTTTTTATTGACCATTATCTGTCTTTAATAAGGAGTGTGAATTCATCGTATATATGCCTTTCACAAGTTGTCATGCTTTTGAGAGACATTGCACAGACACAGTTGTGTATTTTAAGCGCTGTGTCATTAACCTGTTGCGGTAAAGTATTATCCAGCACTCCATACTAAGCAGTAGAATTGGAATAACTTACCTCAGTATTTTTGACATATAAAGAAAAATTATTAGATGTACTGGATTTCTTTTTAGTCATTGCACATGCAGTGATAAAGTCTATGTAACCTGGATTATTTGACAAGAGCCTGATCTGGAAATAGTTGCTGAGGGCATCTTTCATCTCTTGTAAAACTCAAGAGACAGGAGTGAAAACAGGATAAGATTCAATGAAGAAAAGGAGGGCTGATAACAATAACAAGCATCCCTTATGACAAGCAAAGGGTTAAAAACTTTATCTGACTTTTTTGAATTGTCTAAATCCAATAAAACCAATATTAATAGTTTTGATTAGGACTTTTTTTTCCTGCAGGAGAAGAGAAATTTTGTACCGATGTGGCTGTTGTCAAATAAATAATACTTCAGGTCCCCCAAGAAATTCTCATTGTTAATCTTAGGCATTTCAAAGGCGCCTACATTATCAGGTCTTTATATTTTTAGCTAATAGAGGCATAATACTAGAGCAAAGCAACAATGGAAGAATATACAGTCCCCTGTGGCTGCAATTGAAGCTCTAAAAACTTGTTTTTCATTTTTAAACTGTTCCTCTGGGCATAGGTAATGTTCAGAGAAGCATTTTAAAAAGAAAATGAAACTTTAAAAGCTTTAAAATGCAGTTGCAGGAAATCCAAGATGTCGTCTGTAAAAACTCCTGTCTTACTGGCAGTCTTATGGGAAACAACAACATTCAGATCTTCCCTTGCTGCATCACACTTTAGAAGAGGTTGGCCATGTCTTTCTAGAGCATCACTTCAACTTTGAAAAATCAAAGTCCTTGCCACAAAAAAAAAGTCTTATTTTGTTTGGGAGAAGTTTATTCCAACTGCAACACTGAAGTTTTGGAAGATAAAGGAAAAAAAAAAAGTTTCAGTAATGCTGAACATATAAAGCAAGTGAAAACAGGTAGAAATCTGTGTTCCGACTTGTGATATTCTTACAATGGCACTGACTAAGCAATGCCTGTGTCCGGCTTGGGTGAAGAGCTACTGACAGAGACTGCACAAGAGCAGACACCTGAGAGAACGTGGACAGGAAGGGGACAGAGATGCAGACCTGCAAACCTTCCAGATCTTACATGTGTGTCCGGTTTCTGGGCAGAACTAGACAGATACTGTCAGATTGTTGATTTTTATTCACAATTTCTATCTTATACATTATTTGTGAATAAACAAAGGAAATGGAATCTTGCAAATTTTGGATTTGCAAGCTTCTTGGGATTCCTGAGTAATCACTAAAACACTTGAAAACTTTAGAAACTTTCACCATTAACAACTGGCCAACTTCTGAGATAATTCAGATTGTGCTGGGAACGACAGCATCCTCTTGCTCCTTTGGTATAGTTCATTAGTCTTCAAAATCAACTTAGAGCAGCAATGTCAGTTTTCAGTTTTTTTGTCATCTTTATAAAGACTTACTTAAAGAGGTAAGAAATGACCAGTCAAACATGAAATTCACTCACAGAGCAAATGAGAGGAAGATGTATTAACAGCATGATCACAGATGCCTTGTCTTTTGGACAAGATGGCCATGCTGCTACAACATTATTTCTGTCACTGAAATAGAACTGAATAAAAGCAACTTTGAGGCAAACTCAGTTCCAAACCCCTTTAAAATTCTTTATAAAGTGATCTTTAAAGTCTTTTTCATCATAAATAAAACATAATTTGTACACTAACACTTGTACAGCTGTAGATATGTAAATGAAAGAAGATATGTTTGAAATGGACAATTTCTAGTAAAACTATACAACCAGACACAAAGAAATGAAAATTGGGAGTCAAAAGCATTTTCTGCAAGGACACACCATTACAGGATAAGAAATTCAAACTGAGATAGAGGGGGGAAAATCCTCTGAAATACGTTTATCTGTGAATGACCCTGATCAGCTGTGTTCCATCTGAGGAAGATCATTACTGTAAACGTCAGGGTTGTACAGGAGACAGGTTAAAAAGTAGGTTTCAGATTATTGACAGTTACTTTTTTATTAAAGTTTATTTACAGCTGGGGATAAGAGAACATAGGCCCAGAATTATGGAACTTTTTAAAACTCAGAGATTATATCTTTGAAAACCTTTTCAAAATTCCCTAAGTTTGTACTTCTTGCATTAATCCTATCTGAATGGATGTCTTTCAAATGTAATGCTCTAATTCTTTCAAGTCATTATATTTAATGTATTTTCATTTATGATACATTTTCTGTTGAATTTCTATCAAATCCTGAGCCTTTCTTGAGAAAAGCATGTGCTTAAAAGCTTTGCTAAATAGGTAAAGGATTAAATAAGTGTAATGATTTAAGTTCTCTGTCTAGTCAGGATTTAGGGCAATATCTAGCATATAGCTGCCTGCCCAAAGGACAGGCAATATTGGAATTACACTTTGAAACTTACAGCTCACCTGCAACTATCCTCTTTCTCTATAAATCTGAGATTTTCACAGAAGAGATGCCGATGACTGATGCCTAAAGGTCTCCATAAAATTAAAATGCACCCTTGTATTCCTGAAGGGGTGCCTTCTTCTCTAATCAGTTGGAAAAGATAAAAGAAATCTGTAAAGTACTAACTCCTTTAAAGTAAAGCTTGTTTTAGGAGAGAAAATGGAGTATATTTACACATAGACTGAGCACTAAGAAATGGAGAAGCACATTAGTGATGCTTGACTACTTGCAATAACAAATTAAAAAAGAAAGTTCTAAATACTGATTTCTAGTGAATTTTCTCAGCCAGCTGCAGCTGATAGTTATATCCCCAACTTTTGTTTTTTGTTAATAAATATTCAATAGAAGAAAGGCCCAGGTGCAGACATATTTCTACTCTGAAGAGCTGATGTAAGAATATATATATTTGTTTATAGTTTCTGAAGGCTGTTTAGAACTAATGAGGGAAATGAAAGATCATTCAAAATCAGATGTAGTAAGTCAATACTGCTAATCATAGTAATTCACTTACATCACTGTCTTCATCCTGTTGAGCTGTCTTTTAAAATAGGTAATGCTAGTTTATAACTTGCATACACTTTTCCCAAAAGATACGAAAGTATGAAGGAAGCAAACAATTTGTGGTCCACTGGGGCTTGGAATGCTGAAGGGAACAACTTTTTGAAACAGTCTTCAGTCAGTTACAAATGTGAAAAGAAGCTATAGTGTCTGTCAAAAATCATAGAATCATAGAATGACTTGGGTTCGAAGGGACCTTTAAAGACCATCTATTTCCAACCCTCCACTGTGGACGGAGACACCTTCCACTAGACCAGATTGCTCAAATGTTATAGTACAACAGGCAAGAAGATGCAGAATATGTCTTCATATGGCCTATATTTCAGTTTTGAGTTTTCAAAATGCTGTTTGTATCCAGGGTTCCTAGGCAAGACAAATAACTTCTTGAAGATGACATTTCTGCGTCATTTTCATGATGAGTGTAGATTCTTCATTCACAGCACATAGTAAGTACAAGAACTGATAATGACATTTGGAAATACTGAAAGAATAAATAATTAACTCCATAACTATTGAGGCAACTAATGCCTGAGTTCAAATTTCTGCGATCCTTCTTTTGGAAGGCAGTTCCAGAAACACATTTTTCCAATACTTTGAAACTGTCTCACTTTCCGTTAAATGCATTTACAGTCATCACCATTTCTTTCCTAGTGACAGCATTGTCCTTTAGCTTACAATATCACTGCTCAATATTTACTCCTACAATATGTTTTTTTTTAGACAGCAAACATAAGTGCTTGCAGACTTCAGTTGTTTGGCTCAGCTAAACAATTCCAACTCACTAAAAATCTTGCAAAACAGGCTCTCCAGACCCTTGATTATTCTCGCAGCCTTGCTTTGTACTTTTTTACATTTAAGTTGACTTTTCTTGGACCTCAGTACCACTACACAGCCCAGGGTTCAGATTACATGTCTCCAGGTTTTGATGCAATAGCAGAAATACCTCAATAGCCATGGAACCTCTGAGCTCCACCAATTCAAGTCTCCTGCAGCTTGTTGACATAAGACTGTCAGAGGAGATATTACAGAGGGCAGAGAAAGAAAAAAATCTAATATATTTATAGTGTTTTATCCCTTTACACTCAAGCTTTACATACAAGAAGTCTCAAGAGGGATAATACAGCATCACTCAAGTGAGGTCTATAATTTTACTTTTAGAATTTGAAGAAACAGTCCATAACATTATGTTTCAATGTATGTAGCAGGGCCTGCCTATATGCTATTTTACAATCTTGTCCCAGCTCTGTGTAACCTAATTATTGTTGGTCTTTAGACTGCAGTTTAATAATATAACTTGGAAAATACAAAAATTCAGATTTAATTTCAGAACAACTTTGTAGACTTCTGTTTTAGTGAAAAAAAACAAAACAACACAACTGTAAATTTTAAAGGAGAATCCATGTGGGAAGTAAGAAAAAGATACCAAACAATTCTGACAGTTATTTTGGTGGATTTACTTTCTTAGAAAAATTTTTTTGTTTATGGATAAAAAGATACCACATTAGTGTAGATCAGGCCCATACAAGTGATCCAGTATCTGATAAAACACATATACCTGCAGCAGGTAAGTATTTCTTAGACAAATATAATACACAGCACAAGGCATGATTGGAAAACATAGAAATTACCTTTTGATACTGAATCCATGTTTAAGTAAATAGTTAAAGAAGGACATTTTGCAGCTCTTGGATGGCAGCAATTTTTAATAAATTCTTTTTTTTTAAAAAATGCAATTCCGTTCACAAATGCTGGAGCACACTAGCACATTTTATCTAATGATCTGTCTTTCAACACAAGCTTCTGTCAATGCAGTACATCAAATGATGCAGCTGAGACCAGGACATTTTTTGCACAGAGCTGAAGGGAATGCTCTTGATCCATTTCAGCATTACTTGACACATTTCAGAAACACAGAAGAGGCAGTCAAGTTCTGAACTTTCTCAGCTTATGCCTCCTATCAAATGGGAAGAGGGAACGGCTTTTTTTCTTGTATATTTTTGTGACCCACCAACTGTTTAGCTTAGCTGGTAGGCACACAAATCAATATTTTTTTATGATGATGATAACATAACCACCATGTTCTGTGGATATTATCTCTTTCCTTTAAAAAAAAAAAAAAATCCTTCAATTGCAACATGTTTTTCGCCCTAAGCAGACTCTTTTTATTAATTTCATTGATCTTCATGTGGTTTCTTTTTTTTAGATTTTTTTTTTTTTTTAAAGCTCTTCAATTGCAGAATCTCTTTTGGAGAACAAAGTTTTGTTTATTTATTTGGCAAATGAGGTGATGAACATAGATACTGCAGCAATGAGAGCCAGGAACAGCTTGCTGGTGTACTGGCTCAGCAGTGCACAGAAGCTACGTTTGAGCTGCTGAGGGGTAGATCTTCAGCTTGCATAAATTGTCATAGCTCTTTTGATATTAGCGCTACAATGATAAGTTATAACATCTGAGGCTTTGCCCCTTAAGCCTGATATGAATTAGTGATGCCATTGTATGAAATTACTATTATTATTATAATACTTAATATTTGTTTTTCTCAGTTCTCCTACTGCCTGAAATTTATTGATCATTTTCTATCTACATCATGTCATGCACCCAGCATTATTTCCTACACTGTATTTCTTCCTTGTCTTCTTACTGCTCCCAGTGTTTCAGCCTACTCAGTCCATTGCATACACAAGGTTCCACAAGGTTTTGTGTAATTTCTGACTCTCTTTACTTACTTTTTATTTTTCTTGGCTGCCAAACAAAAGGTTAAGTGTATTGTGGATCCCCGAGTTGCAAATTACTAAATAGCAGGGGCAGGTCAGGATGAAGGAAGAACAAGGGAATTCTTTCAGATCTGACAAAGCCATTAAGGGGTCTTTTGTGTGGGATCCTTCAGTTGCTGAGTGTATTTCTCTTCCACAGTTATCGTTCAGTCTTATGAATCATGCAGATGCCCATGACCAGAAGATATGGGACTCTGACATCTAACAGATTTTGCTAAGCAGGCTGAAGACTTTGTTATTCAAACCACGAGGCAAAAGACTAGCAGCAAATCACCTGCCCACCAGCCACAATGTGCTGGACAAGTGACAATGGGCTGGAGTCACAAGCTGCAAATATTAAATGGCCTATGTGAATTCAGGAGAGTGTTTTCACAAGTTCATCAATAACTGGCCAGACTTAATCCTCCAAAAGCTACATGCCATTTCAAGAATTTGGAAAGATATTCCATTTTTGACATTTGAAATGGATTTCACATATTAAAAACAGCTTTGCAACTCACCAGAGTGGATTTCATTGAACCAAACAAGTTGAAATTCAATAGCCAAACAACTTTCTCAGTATTTGCTCACTAAATTTTAAAAAATAATAATGTATTTGAATAGATTCTTTTAGAATAATAATAGTAGAGGAAAGGCTAATTATCTTTTAATTAATATTGTTCTTAATTGTTTTGCCTACCTTTGAAGACTAGCGATTTATTCTCATGTAAATTAATAGAGAATTAAGTGTTTAAAATAGAATTCAACCGAAAGTAGTACATTAATCAAAGACAGTAGTGTTTTAAAAGTGATCAGTTGGGTTTTTAATATATTCTTGTAAGCACCAAATCATATATTCCTGTAAACACCAAATCATTACACATGAATGCAATTCTAGAAATACTAGAAATCAGTATCTGATCCTGAAAATAATGTAGGCTTGCAAATAAGTAACCATACTTATGTGAACTGAGCTTAGTAGAATTAGACACAAGTATAGTTATTCTGGTACATATACAAGGAAGCAACTGGGTGGTTGATATCTGAAATAACCATTACTATTGCATGATTCAGGAAAAAAACCTACCACTTCGCCGATGTGATCAGACATTCCTATAATTTCCCATTGATGTGGATTCAAATGTAATACAACATGTTTATCTGCACTGTATTCACTGATACTAAACAGACATAAGTATAAAAGCAGTCTTTTAGAAACCTCAATCTAAACACCAGTGACCACTATATTAGTAAACAGACTGAATAGAACAAATTTGAATGAGTGCAATTTACTAGATATCCCCCCAAATGACTGGATTATGAGTATCTTCAAAGACTTTGTATTTCTCAGAAAGGTAAAGAATTTATAATATCATCTATAACAATGACGTCTGTACTGAAATATATATAGCAATTGTAGTAATAGCTTCAGCTTAATGCAATACCTGGAGGTTAGCTACCAACAAGGCTAATGGAAGTTGGCATATATCAGGTCAGCAGTACTTCCACTTTTATCAAGCAAAAATGCCCACTTGCCTTGATCATTAACTTATAATTATAATTTAAATTTAGAGAATGTTGTCATGGTTAATTGCAGTATTTAATCATCAAATAGCTATCTTTTAATATTTAAAAAGCCAAAAATAAAAATATGTGCTAGCAATGCTAGTTTCAAAATCAAAAATAAAGACAAGGTTTTGCTTTCATGAACTGAAATCAACTAAGCTCTTTTATCTCTTTCTTCCCACTGCAATAAAAGACGACCTGAGCCCCCTTTGAAACCAGCACAGTGTGATCTGAAGAATGAAAAAATGTTGATTGACTGGCACTGCATGCAATAATTTGAAATGAGCATAATCTTTTCAGGTAAAAACGGAACAGTGCACTGTTGATACGTGTATGAACATGGTCCCTCCCCACTGCCTAGAGCAGGCAGCAGAATGGAGATGGTCTGTAACGATGGCCTGGCAGATATGACAGAATCATTTTTTCACACAGTTTCCAGCTAATCTGTAATGTCAGACTCGGGCT
The DNA here is from genome assembly GCA_013396735.1 of Grallaria varia. Taxonomy (NCBI): domain Eukaryota; kingdom Metazoa; phylum Chordata; class Aves; order Passeriformes; family Formicariidae; genus Grallaria; species Grallaria varia. The sequence continues at coordinate 23,401 of VWZG01012329.1, read as the reverse complement.
GCTACATTTTCTGCAGCTGTACTAGACCTTCTGCTGCTTCTGCAGCAATGGGGCTTGTCCCCTACACTTTTCTCCTTGGAATCCTGGAGGGATGCAGGTCTCATGGGCTGCACGGCAGCACACTGCGGCATCCCGGGCTCTACATCCATCCCGGGCTCCAGCCCCAGCCACCAGCCAGGTCTCTGTCGATGCCTACAGCAGAGTGTGTCATCATAGGCATCGCTGAGACATGGTGCTGCAGCTGCTGGGTTTTGGTAGCAGTACAGATTTTAGATTTAACAGTCCTGGCCACTTTCATGTTGTCTCCCTCATTAATATTTCAGAAAAATAATCTGAAGGCAAGGGCCAGACACAGGCACGATGCCCCACATGGGTTGCGCGGCTGTGCCTGTGGCTCCAGCAGCTGCAGCAGCTTTAATGCAGATTTTAAATCCTGGAGAGAGGGCTGCAGATTTAGCTTTTTCTATGTCTGTTTCAATACCTCTGTATTTTTAGGTCTCACCCTTGCTAGCTTGAAAAAAAGCTTGCATTCCAGAGAGGTGATTTTTTTTTTTTTTTCCTATTTGAAATCCCTTTGTTATAGGTAATTTGCTCAAAATTCCAGATGTAAAATTCATCTTTACCCAGGGACTCAAACAAAAAGAAAAAAAAAAAAAGGGAGCTGAGGAACAGGAACACCTGTTCTATTTACTGATTCAATCACTGAAATTATTGCATGTGCCATAATCTTTTAGGTCTATGAAATATCAGACTTTTCTTTCACAGAGATTCACTATTATGCTGCAGAAACAATACAATTTTCTTTACAATAAAATATGTTGCTTCTTTTAAACCCCAATATCTATTCCTTTTATTTTTCAGTGAAATAAGTTTTAAAACTGTATGAATAGATGATCCTTTTAATGCATTATTTCATTTGAAAATAAACATTAAAATAGACACAATGAAAGTACTTTTTAAGTAATATTTGAAATTGAAAAATGAAATATGTCATGTAGAAACTGTAAAAAATATTTTGATAATTCTTGCACTTTTAAACATGCTAAAGTAAGGAGCTGCTAGTTTCAGCAGCACCTGATTTTGTCTCATAGGTGTGATATAACATTTCTTGCAAGAAAAACATGATATCATTACAGGGAAAATATTTTTTCTGCTAAACTCTGTAAAGCTCATTGTATAAGAGAGAGATTGGATTTCACCAGTCTCAATCAATGATATTCTCTTTAAGGGCCTCCAGTCTCACCCCCGGCAAAGATTTCATTGCAATTAGCCTGTTTAAACAGAGACATTGTGAGTTTTCTTTGTCACAAGACTTCTGGAACAGGCCTTAAGGCAGCTCTCTGAGAGCCAAAGGATAATAATTTCACTACCCAGCAGCATGGTTCAATTACACTATCATTAAACCAAATGCTGAAGCCATATCTGACAATTGGTGGGATGGAAAGCTGAATCAGAAGGTCCTGAAACATTTGAAATTGCAGATTGAATGTTGGGTAGAATTTTGGGCTGAGACCTGCACTACAATATGTAAAGCTGCATTGGCTGCTGATTGAAACTCTGTGGAGAAACTGCCTGAAAAAATCTCTGCCTTACTTTTGTGAAACACAGAGTAGTCAAAAAATCCCATCAAACTTCTGATTTCCCAAAGCAGAAAGTGAGCAACACACCACCAATGGATCTAGAACCCATGAGCTACTGTATTTCATCTTTCTGCAGGAGAGTCTGCTAACAGACACAAAGTGATCAGAAACAGCCCAAAAGATCCACCAGTGCAATGTTTAGCACAGGGCAGAGAAATTTGTATGGTCAGAGCTCTTGCATATTTGTCACGTGCATCAATGAACATATTCCTCCTTTTTATTACTGAAATATAATTCCATACCAAGCTATCAAAATGTCATTAAATGTATACCAGCTTAGCTAGGATGACCTTCTTAATAATGCAGTCCTATTCTGATTTTCTTGATTTACAGTCATTAACTTAATTTGATGACATGTATAAATGATTGCATCTGTCACAAAGATGCAACTCTTATAAACATTCAGAAATCAAAACTGTCTCCCTCCCCAACAAAAACTTGGATCAATTTTTTAATATTTTTTAAAATTTCTTGGAAATTTCCTAGACAAAAATATTCTAGGCACTGCAACACCAAACATATTTTAAAAAGATGATTCAATTAATACACGAGCATATTTGAATATTGCATGCATTTACAGAACTATTTAATGGACTTTGATCCAATGAAGTTCTAATAGTGAGTAGAAATAAATTATTGCATCCTTACTGTCAAAGCAATTTCAGGTTTTGTATTCATCCTCTGTTGAGCCTTTTAGCTTATTTCAGTTTTTAAATCACACACAATAGAGCTTCAGGGGCCTGCATCTCTGTGATTTATAATACAAAGGAACAATTATTTCTGCAGGTAAAACTGTGCTTTTTGAAAAAGGTAAGATAAACAGATGTGCCTAAAGCATCCTTAGCAAATCATGGAGAAATGGCTAAATGTATTACACATAGCAATAATAATAAAAAATACAGCCATCAACTATCTAAAGTACTTTGTGTATATTTGTGTGTCTACCTCTACGATTCAAGTGGCTATAAAAAACCTGAGAACAGAAAGCCAAAACCTTTTGGATAATCCCTTAAGCCCCCAAACAATAAACAGGAACAGGTTCTGACATGTAATTTTTCAAGCTGTGAAGTTTCTATTCTTATGAACAAAAACCTAGTAAAACAAAAATAAATGAACAATGTGAGCACAGTCTTGGGAAAAGTTGGATTTCTAAAAAAAAGCTTTAGTATCCTTTCTTCAAGCCCTTAAATCAAGGCATTTATATTAAACCAATAAGTAAAAATGTTTTGAACATAGGAAAAAATCTTTCATTATATGCCTTGAATTTACAAGAACTTCAGGAGTTAAAAATGTTTCCTTGTTTGACCCAACATTTTCTTTGTCAAAGGTTTTAGAAGCATTAATATATACTCATTTATATGCATGAAAAAAATGCCTATAGCATTTTAGAGTGTGAACACTGTCTTAACTACATTCTAAACACCCTGAAATAATACAGACCTGGGAAAAAAAAAAGAGGTTACTAACACTTCTCAGAAGATTCTTCTTCTAGTCTATGTTAGTCTTCACCACACTCAGTGTCATCTTGATGGTATTCATAGCATTCCTTACTGAAAAAAATAAAATAAAAAAAAACAACCCCAAAACTACCACAAGAACATTTGCCCTAGGAGATTAATTGTTATATACTCAATTAAAACAGAACAAAATATAGCTCGGTTTCCAAGTTATTTTTTACAAAAGCTTTCATATGCCATTCTCTTTATGCACTTCATAATTCGCAGGAATTTGGATCTGTACAGGTTTCCCAATGTCTTTCACTTATTGTGTGGTGTAAGGACTTGCTTGTTTATTTGTTTATGTGGTTCTTCCATGCATCCAGACCCTCAAGGTGATGTGAAGGCTCCATTAGTAGTATCTGTGCTTCAGATTTAATGTAGCTTATTTTCCAATTTCTATTTTTCCAACTAAAATTACTCAAGTTAGTCTCCTAGTAAGAAAAACACACGATTAGGTTTTCTCTCAGGGAAAAGTGTTCTAAAAGTGCTGCTGGTTTTTCAAAAGAAAACCTAAGGTGTGCAATTTTAATGATGGTTATACTTCAAAAGTAATCACTTTTCTGTTGCTTTTGCACATGTTCTAAATTACATTCAACTTTTTGACTCAAAACAGAAAGGAAGAGTCCTAATTGCTCTAAAGGAAGGTTTTCTTTTACATTCTTAAGTGTCAGTGGCATATTATAAAATATTAAACTGATGAAGGTTCCTGTCATATAATTTTTTGACTGATTCTCATTATGTGACATGCCACCCCTCAGCTAATTTTCAAAGGATGTGTGTTTGGTCTTTGGCTGATTTTACCCCAGTGGTGCTGAAAGTCACTTTCTTAGATTTTCTCTTTATGAAAAGTGTTTGTTCTGATTTTGACCTTCGTGTTAAGGACATATTTATTGGACTGTATTTTTCCATCCCCCATTTGCGGTCAGCTGTGCTGTGTTCACATGATCTTCCAGCCACAGCCAAAGGACTCCTCTCACAGTCTGCAATGACAGGTCTTCTGAGAATTGTACATTTCTCTGCACAATTAGAGCTTCAAATAGTCAGTGTCATATGTAGCCAAGGCCTGTGACAGCTGTCATTCAGAATTACACTTCCTGACAAAAAGATATTGTAACCTCACAGATCATGCAGTCTTTATTATTTGTATTTAATTATCCTGCAGTGGAAAATAATAACTGCAGTTTTCCTTATGCTTTATCTTGGTGTAAAGTTGAAGCTTGTAATCACATGTATATTTCTGGCTTCCTTAAACTCGGGGTTTTTTCCTGTTTGTTCCCAATCTTTGCAGCCTCAGGGTAAACTCTGCACTCTTCCTTTATTAATTTAGACAGTTACAATTTCCTAGGAAAATAATTAGTCAACATGTGGCAAACTTTTGTAATAAACTAGATATAAAATGAATAATTAAATTTCTTGTTAAATCAATAACATTGATCTTGACTTCTCTTGAAATCAGATTGTAAGAGAGCAATTTCTTCTGCCTTCTGAATTTTGGATCTGAGAATGGAAGACTGACATTTGATTTCTATTTGACAGATATTGGACTTTAAATAGTTTTATTTTCTGTCAAAGGTGAAGCAGTGAGTTAAGGAGCAAATTTTGTGACTGCACTGACAGAAAACAGCTTCCAGTTCTCTAATGTCAGCCTCAGATCACCAACATACCCAACCTCATGTCTTTATCACCTTTTTAGACCTGAAGTTCTCAGGGTTATGTTTAAGACAACAAATTAAGTCACTGAAATACAACCTGCTCTTTTCCAGTTGCAGTTGCAGCTGCTGACACGTTCTTGGCACTATTGCTGCTCTCTTGTTGAAGAATTGTTCCCAAGAGGAAATGACATTTAATTGTAGGCTAGGGTTACCTGAGCCTGGTTTGATACATTCGATCTGCCTGCTAACTGAATACATTCTTTTATAAGTTCTTGAAGGATTTAATTACAACAGTAGTTTATTCATTAACATGAAAATTGCAGTTTTGTCCTTGCAAAATCAAGGCATTCTTTGACATTCACAGATACCAGTCTGCCTTATCTTCCAGCCCAAGTTCATGCACCTGTAAGAGTTCCTCTTGGGGATGTTATTTTATCATGCCAGGGCAATGGTAACTGATCAATGGTTCATATGCAGTTAAAGAACATACCTAAAATGAACTGTAAATTACGTGACCATTGCAGCAAATCAAAACTCGTCTTCTGTAGCCAGTGGAATTTGTCAGGCATGCACTGCAAGGTCACAGATGCTGTCACCTCATTGGGGAACTTGGTGAAAGGAATACAATTATAAATATGAAAATCTGTCATTTAGTCTTAACTATATTTTTAAATAAGTTGACTGAAATGGAAAATGCTTCAAGAATATACTCTTTTAACAGTCAAAAATAGTAGAAAACCTTTCAGATGGTACATGGTGTATGTAACATAACTCTTAATAATTTTGTCTATTAGGTACAGAATGTGCCTCTTTTCCAGGCTGCTTTGTCTTCTGCTGTCAGTGCCAAGTGTCACTAATGCCTACATTTACCAGTGGAAGCATCACCCAGAGCATATAAACTTACAAAAGGGGCAAATGCCAACATAATTCTCCAACCATCTGCTTGCCTAGGACTTGCATAGGAAATGTGGCCAAACCTGCACTCTGCCTTGAGTTTACTGGATATCATAATGACTGTTTGGCACAATTAGTAGCCAGAGTAATTTAGAGAAGCATTCAGACTTCTCTAGCTGATGCCAAGAATCTGGTCCCATGTATCTGGAGCAGGACTAGAAGTGTGAAGGTGACACACAGCTAACTTTGAAGCCTACCAACAAGTTGAGCTCTGTGTATCATCAGCTGATAACCAGACCCTGTATCAACCTTACAGACTCAATGCAGAAACTTCTGCCAATGGTTATGACTGGAAGGAAATGAATCCTATTCAAAGACTTAATTACTGAAATATTATATTCTTCATTTTATCTGTAAGGGTTAGAACTCCTCTGTGCTATAAACATTTAGAGAAATTATTCTGAATAGGAAAACTAACTTCAGAGCATATATTCTACACCTTTGAAAGTCTTGCCACAGAAGTAATGCACCATTTTAAAGCCTGAGTTCATAGGAAATGTTTTAAGAAGAAGCTGGAAACACAATCTTTGGGGTTTTGGACGGTGTTAAATTTTATTACTAAGAGATGATAAATTTTTCTCCCCTAAAAGCAATAGTAACATCATCTTTGTGAGCTGAGTATTCACTTACCATAACTTTCCCTAATTGTTGTATAGCTGTAGTTACACAGTCTTTCTTCTACTACTGCCTGGAGTACAGACCTACTCCTTGATTCACAACATGTAAATTTAATATTCATGTTCTAACAGGAGCAGTTCCACCTGCAACACTGCAATGCCCTGGAATAAAGATAAGTTCTTCAGCTTTTCACTTGCACCACAGAATGTGGTGCCTGAATGGGAACCCTTCTCAAAAGCGAAGTAGAAGTTCTTAATAGATTCCAGCCCCAACAGATGATGGACACCATTCAACATCATATTAGCAGGAAAACTCATGTCAATAGTTTCCTGATTTTGAATCTTGGCTGGTAACAGTATGAGTTTTAAATTGGAAAAAAAAAAAAAAGTTGGCTGGTTTTCTGAAAGAAGTTACTGAAGAAAAATACAAAACTTTTCCTCTAACAAGACCCTAACTGAAAGCACCATTTCTAACACTTTATATACAATTTGGTAAGAGGTGATTCACGAGCCAAGAATTGAAAACCCATCCTGTACTGCCACCAGTCTGGCCTTTCAATGTAATAGCACAAATGCTTATTTACGAATGTGAAACTTAGTATTATGGTGTTCTTACACAGGAAATGTTTTATGAGTTGTAGGATATATAGAATTTTCCCTAATTAGCTATATACTATTTCCCTAGTTTGCTGTTATTCTCTCATTCGTGAGAACAAGAATTGAAATTCACCACAGCCAGTGTATGCCTGTATATACGCACACATAGATATACATACATACACATAAATACATTTTGAAAGCTTCCTAGGTAGTATAGAGAATTCAGATGAGATATTATGGCAGTTCTCAGTAGTTATATTTCCAGTAGCAATCACTTTGACCTGTTACAGGGTCAGAACAAATCAAAGGTAGGCAGGTAAGAGCAGGAAATAGGACTGAACAGTGGTTCAAAGAGAATTTTAAGGTGATGAACAGGTTTAGTTTGTAGCATACAACAATATTAATGGTGCCATTATGTTGTCCTATTAAAGGCATGAAAGTGCAGTGGCCACTGTAAAGCAAAATAATATAATCTAGTCTTTTACTCAAAGAATTTACTCTACAATTACAACAAAAATATACTTGAAAAAGATATCTTTTTCCTATGCATACAATAAAAAATTCAGATACTTCAGTCTTTATGAACATCTTAAACTCTTGGGAACATAAACCATTTAAAGTATTCCCATTTCCTAGATGGTAGGAAATTAATTTATTTTGCAGAAGAAGGGGAAAGTGAGGTTTTAGCAAAGGCTGATGTCTTCAAGTTTGATCAATCAAAATAAAAAACTTCATTTGAAAATCAGATACCTTCTTCATTCCTGTATTTTTTATTGCACCGATCATCAGCTTTTCTGACAAAATTCGTAATCCGGAGTTGTATTCAAAAATATTTTCCTTCTTTATAATTTTAAACACGCAACCAATGAATAATATCGGCACATATATAAGAGACTTTTTTTTAAGTACCTTGGAATTGCTTGTGAACGAGGTACTATTTTGACATTGGCAGTTCACTACGATTTAAAAATGGATTAAGTATTAATTCAAATAATTAAATATTATATCAGATAATGCACTAGATGTATAACATAGCACTCACTTCCTAGGACACCAGGACAACTGTGTGAGACTAGGGACAGTTTCATTGTTGTGCTGTGGTATTTTTTTGTGCAATTTTCTTCTCCTTTCTCTAAAAGGGTAGACTACAGTTTTATTTACAAGTGTAAAGATAAGTGAGGAAGAGAATTGCATGAAAATACTTTTTTTTTTAAAAAAAAAGCATTGTTTCCATCTTAACCCAAATTGTTTTATTATTTTATTGCAATATTTTATCTTACATGTTTATCTAAGGTATTTGCATTTCAAGAATGTGTTTCCCAAGGGCATTTTAAAATACGACATACTTTCACAATTTTGAAGTGTCTCCTTTGAGGGTTATTTTCAGTTTCAAAATATAATAATGTGGCTGTGCTTTTTGTATAATATATGTGGTTTGCAAGATGATAGGTCCATATAAGACTATTTAAATTAAAGCCATGATATTTTTATTGAGACCTTCACTTTCTCAAGCAGAATTTTATCTATATTTGAAAACACTGTAATGTATATACAGAAGGAGTTAGACAGAGTTGGAAATGGATAGATATTTTTAGTGCATCATTATAATTTCAATAACTTATTTTTCACTTTCAGTGGAAGCACCATCATATATCAAGTACAGAAGCAGAAGCAAGGGTATCAATCTCATTCAATATTCAAGCCTTGAATACAGTACGTAGAGCAGGATGTAAATTTACCTCTCGTAATATGTAGTGAAATAGCAAATGCATCAGCGGAAGAATAGATGAACATTGAGTAGAAAGCAGTCATTGCATATTAGTAAAACATTGTATATTATTTGCTCAGTGGTTCATAACTATATGCATGAATTGAGTGTCTCACTTGAAAAAATATATAGGGGTGTGGGTGCAGAAGGCAGAAAGAGGGTGGGTTGTTTCTCTTTTTCTGTATTTCTGAGTCTCCTCTCTTGTTTTCTTTGATGCATTTTCCTACTACAATACATTTCTCAACCGCTTCCTAATGTGAGTTCATAAGAGGTGAAAATGTTGTTTTCTCTATCCTTAGAAATAAAAATTAAAAAATTGCTCAGTCTGTCACTGTTAAATGTTTCACTCCTTTAATATCTTTATTTCCAATGTTGTTGAATGCAACCATGACCATTCATCAGCAACCAGAAGACTGTTACTTTATTTACTCAATCATTTACTTATTTGTTTTGTTCTTTTATTTTTTTTACATTTCTCCCATATATGGAATAGTTAACTTTTCCAGCTGTTAATGGCTGTCTGTATTGTATCTATTCTCATGTGACAACTCACTCTGTGATCACCAGTCCAAATTTTCAGGTGAGATTTCTTAGTATTGGAATACTATAATCTTCCTCTAACCAGTCCAGATACCACCTGTTTACAAACAAGTAAGTATCTTTATTTCTTTTCACATGCAACCTTCTGTATTTAGATATAATTCACTTTAAATATTTGTAATACTAATGCATAACTTTCTTTCATTTTATTCTTTTTGTGTTGTTATTTACTGAATATTTACAACCAAGGAATTCTTTGATAAGGCATCACCTCAGTTTTCTACAGTATTAGGGATATTCGTAAGAAATATTTCAATAATGATTGCAATAATCACAGAGTGCTAAGTATATAGTATGTTAATGTAATGATCTATCACAGATCAAAATTACTATTCATCACAGTATGTCTTCCAGAGAAGACCACTGCTCACTACACCAGGACTGCTGCAAAAGACCTTTCCTCTCCCTTTTGCTGTGAGGAGGACAAATGACTTCATTTTGTGATACTTGGCTAAACAGTTGAATAATGAAGTAGCATGAGGTGCAAAAAACATTCATTCTAAAAGTGAAGCAAGTTTGGATACTTAGGGTCTATGGAGAATCAAACACACACAACTGATATGCTCAATTACATTGTGGCAGGGGGAAGTTTCTCGCAATGCTGTTTACACTGGTAGCTTCAGATTTGAAGTTTACAAAAACATTAGTTTAAACGTTAAATACCAGGTAAAATGCAAAGGTTAACTAGACTTAATGGAAACCTAGTTGTTAGCTAGTCATGTTTTCAAGACAAGGGAGAAACTCAGGGCATGGTAAATACAAGAAAAAACCAGAAATGTTTGATATATGTGCTGATGTGTTTGCTTTCAAGAGAAATTTTCAGCTCAGCACCTCTGTTGTGCACAGCATGCCCCATGTTGTGATCCTATTTGTCTACACCTTGACCCTTAGTCCATCTGTCTGGTACCAGGATACACACTGTTCCTTGGAAGGATGCTGAAGTATGGGGTCATTGCTGGGAGAGCCAGGGACCGTGCCACATTGTGGAGAGTCACCTTCCTACATTCAGGTCATGACGAGTGCATCTGCACTGGAACCAGAGCTTTGGGTCACAGCACAGAATGCCACTGACCCACAGTGTGCACATGGAGCTCAGTCACTCAGACTGCTGGTGACACAAAATCTCTGTAATAAATACATTAATTTAAATCATCTTCTGTGAGTGAATCATTCTAACTTGGAGCCAGATAGTACTGATGTTTGCAAGATGGCCTTATTAGATGCTATTTATTTCTGTATTAGAGAGAACAATGTGGATTGAAGTCACAAAAAGAATTACAAAACCTAATTTATGGATTGCTCCAACTGGAATCCACATTTCTTCCAGGCAGACAGACTTTTTTGTTGTTGTTATTAGCTTAATGAGGAGCATAGTCTCATTTTATTTCCTTTGGAACTTACCTCTTACTGCTCAGTCAGTTTGTTTTCATAATGCCGTGTCTCATCCAGCTGGATTTTTGCCCGTTTTGGCATCATATTGCTTGACTAGTTTATAGCATTTTATGGGTTATGTAGTTAAAAATGCCACCTCTTCTTTAGACATAATAATTTATGATATTTAACATGCTGAAGTGGCTTCTAAATGTGGATATCATTCATTGTCTTAAAAATACAAAAACCCAAAACACCACTGATATGTGTACTTACCTATATGCACATTCACTATTCACATTTTGACTAGCGTGCTTTGCAGTATTTTGAAAGTTTATTCAGCTGCATGAACCTGAGTAAAGTATGAGTTTTAGTTGTATTTTCCTTTATTTGTGCTTAATCTGAAATTCTTCTATCAGAATCCTCCTTGACTTTTGTTTTCTACCAGAGCCTTATCAATAAAAAAACTAAACTAAAATAAAAATATCTATCTCTTAGCCGCATAGTTATAAATCCTATATGAAAGTATAACCTAATGCTAAATTTGGCCCTCTGTGCTTAAGTCTTTCTTGGCTCAGGAAACCTAGTTGGTGACAAGTCTCTCATCTGATTCCCAATTATTTCTCATTCATGTACATTTTTCTCTTTTCCTCCAGGGCTTTCTCTTTTCTAGGCTGTGTTCCATAAGTACTGTTTTCTAATTCTTGACTCTTGTTCCCATCATCATGACTTGTCCCCATCAGACCTGACTGAAGAGCATTCTGCACAACTGTGATTTAAGAAAACAAAGCACCAGAGACTGCAATTACTGGTGTTCTCAGCATGTTAAGGCATGTACTGGCAGCCCCTGAAACTGTTAACCCACTACATACATGCCATACAATTTACGCAACTTAGATCACAGGGTCTGTCAAACAGCTAATTTGCATAAGTAATCTGAATAACAATGATATTTGATTAAATATGAAATGTTTACTATAATTTTCTTTTCAAAAAATTAAAGATGAAGACATTTTCTAAAATGTTGAGTTTCACATCACGAGCAGAGGTACACTAGCAAACTTTGCAGAGACATTTACAAAGAAGCACAATTACTCACAGGAAATCTCCAAATATACACCGCAAGTAAAACTGCATGTGATGTAAATGACATTGAGGGAGGAGCAGAGAATAGGTTACTGACTGTAGTTGTATGAACTGGATACCTACAGCACAGTTTATGAAAAGGTGAAATGATTGGAGGCAAAAAGGAAATGAAATAGTGCCTAATGAAACTATTCTGGAAAACAAGTGAAATACTGCTCAGGAGCTCAGGAGTTATGCTTTTGCTCCTGGCCTGGCCATTGACATCTTGCAGTCAAAAAATGGAATAGTTCCCAGAATTTCTGGGAAGGCAGGAATAGACAGGATCTGAAGAAGGCTAGGATAAACTTGCTACCTCTACTTGTTGAAGTGTACACATGGGAGAAGGACTAGTGTTATGGAACAACACAAATTATAAGATTGGACCAGGAAACTTACAGACAACTAGAACCATTAGGTCCATTTTCCATCGTAAGCTTATTAAGCAAACACAAAATACTTCTGTTTTTCCAGGCGGACCTAGAGGAACTAACAACTGGATCTCAGGCAACTGGGCAGCTCCTGTCTGCTCTCTGCACTTGCAAAATGCTTAACTGCCTTGTGCTTGGGTGAAATAAGATAGCTGGCTTCCTTGAAAAGCAGATCTATTAAACTGCCAGAATGAAACTGGAATATCACATATACCTATAAAATCTTTTGAATTTACTGTTGCATTGAAATACTGATTTATACACAGTACTTGGATGCCACTTTTACATGTTATACCTTCAGTGCATCCTGTACTACTCTGTTGATGATTGAACAGTGGGATACCAATAAATAATTATCAGATGGATATCAAGAAAATGGATTTTTCCTTATATTTATTAGTATACTGAAACTAAATAGACTATAAATATTTTAATGAGGATATTTTATACAAGTGTGGCTTTCAATAAATCTTAGATTTTTTATTTCTATTTAGCTTTTATCGACACAAAAAGAAATTAATTTGGTTCTTGAGCAATAAATCTATAAAATTTGGTGTTTATATGCATATTTCAGTGTTGGCTGAGATTATCAGAAGTAACAGCTAATCTTCTTTATGTAGCAGGGTGCTGAGTAGGCTTAAAAGTCCTCTGCTTCCAGAATGCAATGTAATTATAAGACATGATTACAACTGATTATAATCAATCAGCATAGTCTTAAGTGTAATTTATATTGCTGCAGCTGTAGTTAGATTAAACCTTCATATAAAATACAATTTCTCCAAGATATGTAAAATTCTTTGAGCAAACCCAAATACAGTAAACTCATAATGCCATAAATATAGAGTAAATGATGCCAATTACATAATAGTTTAGTGCTGTGTGAACCACAAAATAAGTTTCACCTCAGAGAGGATATTCCTGATTCAAGACACAAAATAGTCTTTTTTGCTATTGTGACAGGACAATCTTTCTGACCTTCTGAACTCTTCCTTACACTATTTGTCACATATAATATGTCACTACCAGCACCAGAAGTACCATAGTCAATAAGAGCTCTTTTGAAACAATAATAGAAACTAGGTTTGAGGGTTTACAGAACAACATGTTTTAGTAGGATAAGACGCATGCTAGCTGTCAAAACCTGCTGAGTTCTCATTGCTAATCAGCTAAACGGATTTGTTTGGTTTCTTAGTCCCTTTCTGTATGTCCACATTGTAGCTGGGAAGTGCTCCTGCAGAGATGTATCAGCCAGCTCTGCTCCAGCCAGTCTGGAGAGCCCCAGCAGTGCCCCAGGGCTGCTCCAAAGGGCTGCTGCTCCCAGGGGACAGCCAGGACACCACCACTCATTCTGTTTTCCTCTGTACCCCAAGCAACTTTTCACTGTCTGTATTTCAGTCATATTTCTGGTCTTGGTGAAGCGTTACCTTCAGTTTTACAGTCTACAAAACGTTCAGTAGCAATACTTGCTGCCTTTGTTAGGGGCATGGGACATGAGAGCTAATGGAATGGTTTCTCAGTTCTTTCTTTTGCCATGCAATTTCAGGTCAAAAAAATCTCACCAAAGATATCTTGTCTGGCAATCTGAGATTAAAAATACTACATGAGGAAAAATACCATTTCTAACATGATCAGAATATACACACAGATAAATAAATTAATGTTTTGTTCTTTTAAAAGATACCACTTTAGCATTTGGCTTTAATGTCAAAGGAAGGTAATCAAGTATTTCCTTCCAAAAATGGTAGAGTATGAAATTTATAATAAACAACTGGTACTCAGAATAAATAACTCTTTGTTATTAACTTCTGAGATTCTGAATTCTTGCCTGGAAGCCCCTTTCCTCAGTAAAAATATGATTTTATGCATTTAGCATAAGATGTTATTCAGATCAGACTAAACTAGAGTATATATCTCCCAAAATTTTCTCAATTGAAAGGAAAGTGTGTATGTTCCCAACAGGAAAGAAAAAAACCCCACAACTAAAACCAAACCCAAAGCAAAACAAACAAACAAACAAAACTCCCAAACCCTGTAGGAGCTTCTAGTAGGAGAATATTTATTGCTTGCTTTCCTCCAGAACTGATGTGTTGTGACATCAGTACAAAATTTAGAAGTAGCATCCCTAGAGCAGTAGGTTAGTTAAGATAGAATCTAACCCATTTGTAACATTCAGGATTTTATACTTTGAGTATGAACTTCAAATTTCCCTAGCAATTAACTACGTGAAACAGAAATTAATATTAATTTTATTAATATTAATACATTATTAAGATTCTGTACCTTAATTTTTAGATGCTTAATAAAGGCAGATAGAAAAGAATTTACAAAAATGTATGTTCAATAATCTGGATACTGAGTCCACTTAAATCATATTTTTCTTAACAGAATAGAGGGGCTGTGCAGCATAAAAATGTATATACTGGTGTAACAACATAGTATTTATATAATAGGCTTTTTATTTAATTTTAGGCAGTGACATACTTCATCAAAAGATATTCTGATTTCTCTGTATTTCTCTCTATGCTTTCTGGGTACCCATATGCTATTTCTTGATAATCCTTAATTTATGAGCTTGATCCTCACAATGAATTCCTGTCCCACTGAATTATTTCCTTTTGAAGCTTAGTGATTGCTTTAATTCTTTGTTGTTCTGTTTGGGTTTGTACATAATACTTTCCAGAGCAGTATATGACCAGAGGATGACCAGTAGCATACCAAGGAGCATAAAAATATCTGCTTGACATATTTGTTGTTAAAATCATAATTCTTGGAGAAAAACAGACACAAAATTAATAGAACCTATGACCACTTTCAAAACAACAAAATTGTATAAAAACATATAGAGTCCAACAAAACACATCAAAAGCCAAAGAGCTGAGGATGTTGGCTGCCATTGAAAGATTCAGTGTGTGTGTTTAAGTATGAATGGTCTGTACCCAAATAGGATTTTTCATTCAGATGAAGTAGTATTCTAAATTCCACAAATTTTATGATCACCTACCCTTGCTATCATAATATTTAAATACAGTTTTAATCTAAATATGTTTAACCTGCCATTTTCAAATCCAAATGCCTAACTATGTTTATTTTTAATTTAACTGCACTGTACCAAATATGGCAAATTTCAACATTTAAATTTGAGTGTTCTTCAAATTTCAAGTTATAAAAGTTGTTTTTCTTATTCAGTAATGAGTCTGTGTTTGAGCCAAGCAGCTGCACATAAAGGCTGCCAGAGCTGATCTTCATACACTTTACAGTTAGCTGACTTTAAATTACTTTAGGTACAGAGAAAAGCCATTTTACTGCTTAAACGGAGAGGTCAGTATAATGTCAGCCAATAGACAGAAGCCTTACTGATGAAATTGTTTTTTGATGCTTTGCATTTTTAATATTCATGGATTTATGTTTAATATATTTACTTTGATAACACCCTAAACATAGGAAAATAAAAAATAATAAAAAAAACCACCCTCATTTATTATGAAAGCCATTGCTAACATTTTTACCTACTACTTTTAAACAATTTCTGGTCAGATTAAAGCACTGTAAAGTACTTATCATTCCCACATGAATTTCCTATCCAAAATAATCTCATAAAACTCCCAATACACTGCAAGTTTTAAAACAGATGCTATCTTAGAGCATGCTCGTTTCAGCATGGGGACACAAATACACACCTAGGCTGAATTTTCAAAGTTATGGAAGCTCTTAAGAATGCCTGTAGGCTGCTAAGAACACCTTCAAGAACAGAGGGCAATCAGGGTGCGTAAGCAGACATGGGTCCACTACCAATGACAATAACAGTAAAGAATGTATGGACAGAATCCGCTGATTTTGTTTTGCCTATTGGGATCTTCAGCTGCCTAAATTCCTTTAAAAATCCCTTACAAGAGGGGCATTGCTGAACTGGAGCTGGATGTAACTCTTAAGTCAAAAAACCACATTCATTATACATACATTTGCAAATATTCAACTGTGGGTATATTTATTAAGTCTCTTCACCAAGATGGTAGTATTTCCATTGAAAAAAAAAAAGCCCAAAATAAGCTGTAAATAATTTAAGTAATCTCAAATATGGACTCACTTCTTACGATGATAACAATGACACAAAAGAATGTTTTTCCCTTAAGCATTAATGTTCTGAGTGCAATTCAGAAGTTCATTTCTGTGACACTCAAGAAAGTGACTACAGTAGATAGTTGGTGAATCAGAAACTTAACAAGCCTCACTTACTACGGAAAAGTAAATGTCTAATAAAAAAAAAAAACAACCACGATTAATGATTTCAGAAGTTTCTTGTCCGGATTAATAATAAATATTAGAAAACAGATAGTTATGTTGTCTAAAAAGGATAAATTATAAAATGTTAAAACAATGGCAAAGTAGAAGAACAGTAGAATTTTTACAATACTCTTAGCTAAAAGTACATCTTCAGCTACCTTTAAACAATTCTTATTTATCCATAACAGGGTCAGAACTTCCTACTTATTAATTATATTAAAAATCCCCTAATTATCTTTTACTCAATTATCAGAACATTCTCCATGTCCACCATGACATTTAGATAATGAACATAGCATTCATTTTAATGGCTTCACTAATATCCACGTGGATTTATTTAGCATATGCTTAAATCTCTAATTTTCAGGTGCTCTTAGAACCTTAAAATCGGCATGACCTCTGTGTCACCAGTATCTTTTCCACTGGACGTATAAGAAAGTTATCAAAGGGTAATAGTAGTTAAACTCACATAACCAGTTTGTAAACCAGTAGATCAGATTGCTGCAGCTCACAAGTTTGTCATCTGGCTTCCAGACTCAATAAGTGGTCCTCAAGAAAGCAGGAAAGAGCAGAGGGTAATTATCAGCACCTACAAGCAGGTAGAAAATGCAGTGAGACTATACATGTTTTTTGTGAATGCATTTCAACATGAACTCAGATATTTGGGTTTTTTTCAAATGTTTGAAAAGAGAACTGCAGCAAAAGGATGCTGTAATCCACAGTCACCTGAGATGGATAAGGAATTTAAGAAATGCTCTGCTCAACCAAACAAACAGACAACCCTCCCCCCCATCCTCCCAAAAAAAAACCAAACCAAACCAAAACAAACAAACAAACAAAAAAAAAACCACGAAAAAAGCAAATAAAAAGCAAAAACTGTGCTCTTATAAACTCAGGACAAACAAATGAATAAGTAGGCTAAATTATTTTCTCTTGATTACTAAGAGTAATGTATACGTTTTGATTTCTGTCCCTTAAAAAGGGAGAAATAGCAAAG
This sequence comes from Grallaria varia, assembly GCA_013396735.1. Taxonomy (NCBI): domain Eukaryota; kingdom Metazoa; phylum Chordata; class Aves; order Passeriformes; family Formicariidae; genus Grallaria; species Grallaria varia. The sequence goes on along the minus strand of VWZG01012329.1, from coordinate 5,869 downwards.
ACTTTTAAAACTTTCACATAAAATGCAGCATGTACCATTAAGCACACATTTTTATAGATATAGTTACTTGCAAATAACTGTAGACTAATAAAGGTGCTATCATGCTCTGAAAATGAAAAACTTTACTGGGCTTTTAATTCAGACTCTTGTTCAAGACCAGGCACTAGTGCCTCTCCGTAGTGTTTATAGGTAGTATGTTTAGTGGCCACCTTTGACAACTGATTCTTACGCAAACAAACCAGCACCATTCGTTACCACCAGCCCCTTTTGCTACTCTGGCAGTTAATTCTCCTGCAGACATACATAAGTAAAATAATTCTATTCCCCTGACACAGTTCAAGTTATCAATTGGGGGTTTTTCATCCCTCGACCAACAGAAGAAACTATTCACAAGGCTTAAAATATTTCAAAAGTCATTGAGGCTATGTCCTATAAAAATTTGATTTGAAACATGCTGTCACATATTTTGTGTAGGTTAACATTGATATAAACTGAAGAACAGCATAAATAGTAAAATATAATTTGTATTTATGCTAGTTTATTTTATTTAAAAATACTGGAGTTTAGGGGACAGAATTAGTTTGGATAGAAAAACAAACTAACTGAAATGGAAAAAAAGAAAACAAAAAAACATTCAGCATTTAAAATGTTAAGAAAAAAATTCAGGATGCATCTGTGCTTCTTATTATTTTTGGATAAGACATACCATTTCAAAGGAAACATCAAAATGCCTCTATGGGCTAGTGTGTTAAGGTAAGAAGACGGCTGCTCTTGATTTCTAATGCCTGAAGTCAGGTCAGGAATACCAGCTGTGATAAATTGTAAAACAAGTATGTATAGTTTGACAAGCCAAGTAAGGATTTGCTTTCTAGAGTGTTTTAAATCTTTTGTTCTTTAGTTCTGTCCCTCAAAATCTCAAAGTTAGCTAAACAGAGCCCAGGATCAGGCTGGGGATTGTAGCAACGCTAGAGCTTGTGCTGCACTTTTTGTGTGCACGTTATTCTCATCCTAAAGCTTTAGCTGCTGAAGCTAAGCAGAAACTCTTGAACACCATAATCCTAATTAGGGAGGAGGAATGCGAATGCAGCTCAGCAGTAACACTGTATTACCAGTAACTAAAACATGCTTTCCTCTCAAAAATATTTTTAATATCACAGAGAGATTACAATAATTACAGTCTATTAGGATACTTTTTTTATTTAAATCTAGCACTATGATAAAAGAATAGAGTAATTAAATGTAATTATTAGGGACTTAGATAAAGAAATTATATGGAATATATGTGTTTCGGAGAACACAGTAGTTTATCTGAGTATATTCCATACAAAAAGAAAGTGTTTGTGTTATTGCTGTATTTACTCATGTACTACCTCATTATTTTTTAATTCTGTTCTGTACTGTAATGGTACCATTTCCTTTTTAAATTATAATATATTAAGAAATGAGGCTTCTAAAATTATTAAATTCAGATTTTCAAAATACATATGGAGTTGCACTTTAAAAAAGACCTTATCTTCTCATGGGAGACCTAATGACCATACATGGCATATTTGCTTTAATCATATCTGTGTCCCGGCACTCAGCAAGCGCATCTTTCCAAATATAAAGGGCCACAACTGACAGCAGTAACAGTTCTGGGACAGTGGGGAAAGAGCATGTGGTGCCTATGCAGGAACTTAGTGCCCCACAGATCACTTCTGGGAAAAACCACTGTCCCAAAGTTCAGCTACTGAAAAAGCAGCCCGGAGACAGTTCTACCACAATGTTCATGATTTACCTTAGGTAGGCAGTATATGGAACACCTGAAGGAACTGAAAAGCACTGACATGTAGACAGGATTCCTAATTTTAGCAGCAGAGTTTTGCTGCTGAACTTTGGCATAGTTTTTAAATAACTTCCTAAGGTCCTTCCTCATACACATGCTTTTGAAAATTCACTCATGGATCTACAGGAAAAGTCATGTGCAGTTAGTCAGATTTTATGACACATTGTTATTTTTACAACATTTGATTTAAAAAAGTCAATATCTTAAGATGGTTGAAACCTAAAACACGGGCTATACCCTCGACTTTTCAAGGAAGTGACAGATAATTATTGATTTTTTAATGGTACCAGAATTTGATTCAAGTTTGAAAAGATGCTTAAGTTCTCCATATTTTTTATATATTATAGTCCCCAGATTGCAATCCAAGAAATGAAGCAACTTCTGGAAGATGGAAATAATTCATTCCCTTATCTCCCTATTCCTTTGTCATTAGTGTTGAAGCTATGTTCAGTGTCAAAAAATTCAAAAACTAATGCAGTTTCTGTTCACTTCATCCACTTATATATTTATCATGTGGAGTGCAAACAACAAAATATTTTAAAAAGCCATTGTTAAATGACAGTATGCATACATGGCTTTGGTAGAACATTTATAATCTTTTATATAATATTGTTATTAGAGTTGGAAAAACATTAAAATAATATCAAAAAGGCTGTAAAGTTCTGGGACTTGTAATACCTTCATGAAATATTGTTTCTTGTACACTCAGGTCTTCTTGTGTCTATACATTTTTCACCCTCTAAGTAAGTATTTTGGCAAGAGAAAGACTGTAACAAACTTAGGGAAGCACTGAGCAATCCTGGCTACATATACCTGTCTTCCATATGCTGACTTCACTTTCCATTCAAAAGAAATTCAGTTATTTGGGGGCATTTACATTTTTACCTCTGTAAGACATCAGGGGACTTGCTTGGATACAGAGGAGATATAAAAAGTTCCATTGCGTAGTTTGAAAAAAATTCCTGGGGGCTGAGCTCAGTGTGAAGTTGGTTTATTAGTTGACCTGGTATAAGCAAAGCTTGTCACCACTGATTTGAATAGCTGACATAAAGTAAAAGCCATTTGCCTTCCCTAGATGAGCACTTCTGCTGCAATCAGCAGGAATTATTTATGTGCTTATTATTACATTTATATGTGCAGTTCTTAAATCCATGCATGTAAGCACATTTGGAAACTCCTTGTGGCAATGCACATTTTGCCACTTTTCTTCCAATGCTGTTTTGGTTGTGTTACTCTGATTGCTTTCTTAAAGATCAGTCATTCCTAATCAACTGTATTTATATGATTATTTAAATGATACATAGTTATGCAATTAGTAAAAGTGTTTAGTCATCATCTGTTTTGAACATTGAATTACAATTTGAAAATTCAACTTGTTTATTTTATGGATATTTAAACATCCTTCTCAGGCATGTGGCTCCCATTTTTTCTGGTTCTACTAAACCATGAAAAAAAAATTACAAAAATGAACATACTTCTTCAGCATGTTTTGATGAAAATATACTTACAAACATAGTAAACAAAATTACAAAATAAGGCTGTACTAAAATGCTCAAATGAATATTGTATTTCCCACCTAGACACCATGAAAAAAAATCATGATGCAAAAACTCCTGCCAAATTGTTTTTGTTTCAGAACTGCATAGAATGCCCCTATAATGACTCAAAATTAAAGTCTAAATATTTTGATGAGTATAGTTTCATTGCATTAGGCACAGCTTAATCTGTCCTACTCAGTGTAAATGAGACTCAGAAAAGATAAGATGAGCCCACTCTATTTCCACTGTTTATTACGGTCTTGAATCTGATAAAATACTTAGCATTGATCACTGGGGATATTGAAAAGCACACAAAGGAATACGGGCAATAGATGCTAAATGATTGGAATTTTTTTCTGCAAATGTATTACATTTCAGAGGTTAAGTGGGTAAGGAAAAAAATATGCTGAATATTCACCTTTGAGAGTAGATAGCAAATTTGGTTTTCAGTGTAATCATGTTCAAAAATCATTCTGTTTTCACAGCTGCATGCCACTGCACACCATTTTAAACTTTGCATTTTGGCACCAGGAAGGAACAGAAGGTTAAAACGTGTGGAACAAAGATATTATTTCAACTCCTTGCCAATATTGGAATTGAAAGAGGCCTCACAGAGGCTGGGCTGTGAATTTAATTAAGCATCCTTTTAAAGGGTATCATAAGATGGAAGAATTTCCTTTATTCCTGTGACAACTTCTTGGAGTCCAGTCATTAAATATTCATTGGGAGAGGAAGATCAGAGTGAGTGAATAAGATGCATAGTTCCACTCTTACTGCTTGCTGACCACACCATCCAACCTAGAGAAGGAAAAGGTGAAAAAAAAGTAGTTTATTGGCAGTATAACCCAGCTACAAATCACTGTTTACCAGAATTCAGTAGATTCACACAATTCATATCCCAAACTCCTCTTGGGACTGCTTCCAAAATGATGCTCTCCAAGTCCTTGTGCTTTATGATTGGGATGAAATTATCAGTCTAGCCCTTAGCCATAACTGAAAAGTTATTGAAAATCTGACAGCAAAAAAGTCACTACTGTTTCTGAGTTCATCCTTGTTCTGTAGGAAGAATGGTCAAGGTCTTGCAAGGTTTAACACATAAACATAAGATAAAATTGACTGTCTTTTCTGCTGTTCAGAAGTCCAGCTGACAAAAGAATTGCTTCTTTTCAACTTTATTTCCCACAATACTTTCTGAGTCAACTTGACCATTTCCCCTTTTGATATTAAAGTAATTCTGTAAAGTGAAGTCACTGAACCAGAAAACATACATTTGGTCTCTCTGATTTGTAGTATTCACGACCAATTGAATGCTTATAGAAGTTAGTGAAAAATAATCCCATTTGATTCATTTCTTATTTTAAGTTATTTACAATACAGAGTATGCTGACCAGCACTTTCTTGTGCTGTGTGAAAGTATTAGGCTTGACTCACAAAGACAGCTGTGAGAAAAAAGCTGTAAATATTCTGCAAGTGTGTGCCTTTGCCCCCTTTCTAGAGGAATAAAGAAAGTTGTCCACACCAGGAATTATAGTAAGTATATTCTTCCAACTCATTTTTGATATGATTATAAATTAAGATTATGAAAAAAGAATCTCCCATGTAAACTTTTCCTCACACGACATGATTTTTTTTGCAATTTCCATTGCAAAAACACTATTTGAAATATTTGTTTTTCTATGTTTACGCTAATTTGTTCAGAATACTGATGTTTAAACTTTTTTTTCTGGGTCCAATAATATTTCTTTTCAAAGGAAATCAGATCTTCCTTCATGTGCAAAACTAATGTACGTGAAGTCAACTTCTGTGGCATCAGTAAGGGTCAGTCATCATGTGGGAAAGGAAAATTAGCCCTTTATTACAACTCTCTTCTGGCTAACAGATTTTTCATTGAACTCAAAGATTGATTGCAAATAGAGCAGAATAGCTGTGAAAAATACAACTATGCATCAAGTCAGAGAAGAAAACCAAGATCTAAACATGAGAGATATCTGAACAAATTAACTTCAGAACACTGGCACAAAAATACAAGAATGCATGGAAATGTTTTACAGGAACTCATAAAAGACAGAGAGAGGAAGTAAAATCATCTCTGTGTTAACTTTTATATTGCTGTAGCCGGCGTGCCTTAGGACAAGATTTAGGATAAGAGCATATTTATATTCATTCCAGAATACATTTTTTAAAATATCACCTTCTATGTTACCCATTCCATTTCTGCTAAATTAATTTCTTCTTTCCTAGACATCCCATGGAAAACCAGAAAGCCTAATTGATCCTAAAATTGTGCAAACAGAATTTTTTTTAATGTCATTTGGAAGTATCTTGACCTCACTATACACAGAGAGGCTGTAAGAAATTCTGAACCTAGCCCACAGCATCTTTTTAAAAAAGTGGTTTTACTCAGGAGGTGCCTGCAGTAATTTTATGATATATAGTCACAGCTGGAGAGATTGTAGTTACAGAGAAGATCATGAAGAATATTTTTAAAGTCAGTCATGTTACTCTG
>VWZG01012328.1:0-17413 GCA_013396735.1 Grallaria varia | reverse complement strand
TAAGTGCACAAGTGACAAATCCAAGTGACAAAGCTGCTCCTCACACAGGACACAGTCCTGGTGTAGCTTATGGCAGTGGGGTCCTGAGAAGGGGAGGATGAGGAGGGCGGGGTGAGCTGACATGTGAGCAGTGGTGGGAGGGGAGGGAGGTTTGTGCCTCCCCCCAGGGAAGAGCTGCAGCCCCACAAGGCCGAGGTGCAGAAGGAGTGAACCCCCTGCCCTGAGCTCCTCACCACCAACTCCCTGTCCCCACACAGGAGGAGCTGTCCAATGTCAACCTCTCCAAGTTCCGCAAGATCCAGCACGAGCTGGAGGAAGCCGAGGAACGGGCTGACATTGCAGAGTCGCAGGTCAACAAGCTCCGAGCCAAGAGTCGGGAGTTCCACGGCAAGAAAATAGGGGAGGAAGAGTGAGGATGCCATGAGGCAACAAAGTGACCTGAGGGCTGCACAAAATGTGAACCCTCAGTCACTTCCATCTGCAAGAAGTGTTTATAACCATGCCAATATGTAGAGAATAAAGACCATAGATTCCTTTGCATGCACAGCAGAATCACTGCTTTCAGTAGTTAGAATTTAATTGTACATTATTTAAGTAGTGATTTTTTTAACTAATTAATTTTCAGGAGTTTGTAGCTGAATTTTCTGGAGTAATATTCAGAAACTTCAGTACTCCAACTACAGTAACCGTCATATGCATGAGAAGAAATAAAGTTTTTTGCATTGCATTAGTGTTTCCCCACAATGGAGTTGTTATTTAAAGCTAAAATATATAAATATTAAATAAATAAGGTTCTATAAGAAGAGAAATTATAAACCTATGCTTTACAAATCTACAAGGATATGTATCAAGAGGAACTAAAAATGAAACTGGTAACAACTCTGACATGAAACCATAGAAAAATCTCCAAGTCTGACACCCTGAGAATGCAGGGAATCAGTAAACCTAATGGCTCTTCACTGCCGAACAGTTCTTCCTGCCTGCCTTTTGCAGCAGTGGAGGAGCTTTGCTGGGTAAGTGAACTGAATGCTGTGTGGAAAGAAGTAGCTGAGAGTCACTGGCTTCTTATTCATCTCACGTTGGTTAACACCGCAGAACATAATGTATGAGCGGGACAAAAAAGAGAAAAAACTGACCATGAGGAAGAGCTTCAAAGGCAGCAAGGATGTCTCCCAGCCCCAGCCATCCTCCTCAGTGCCCTGGGCAGGGCTGTGAAGCCTGAGCAAGTCTGAAGAACAACCGAGCCTCCACCCGAAAGCAGAGATTGTACCCTGGGAAATCGCAATGACACTCACATTAGCCCTTCATTTATCTAGAATAGGCGCTTAACAGAGGCAACCTGCACTGCATGTAGAGAGCTGCCATTCATAGACCCTGGCACATCCCAGAGCTACTGAGGGGACATTCTGCAAGCAGACACGAGGAATGGTAAATGAGACTTGGCTCTCACTACAGGAACACTTAGAGGTCCCCTGAGGTGCCTGACCAGCTAAGCACCACTAAATTTATATGCAGTATTTCAAGGAGCTGTAATCTAACTGGGGAAGGGAGCTGGAGATATTGGATGGCCTTTTGCACTGACCACCATGGTCAGTGTGTTTGCAGCAACAGTATTCAAGACTGGGAGGTCCTCCTTCTCCCAAACATGCTGAGGTTTGCACCCAAGGAATCCTTCCATGCTATAACTAAATATGGAAGTAGTTTGCTAGGCAGCAGCTAAATATAATTAAGGAAAAGATGATGCCCTGTGTTGGCTCCTCAGAGGCAACATCTCTATGTGTGAAGTTGTGAAAACTGTATCAGTGACAGTGAGATCTGGGCACCAAAGAAGGGAAACTTTGGATACCTTTTTAAACCTGATGATAGACTAGAAAATACCACAACAAATTTGGAGACTGTGTTTTGATGCCAAAAATCCCTGTTCCCTTTGGACGATATTACAATGATCCTCCAAAATGAACAACCTGCCCTGACTGTGGAAGAATTATGATGTGCTTGGAGCACTTGAAGCTGTTGGGGCTCAAATCTCACTGTAAGAAATCATGGCCAGAGAGTTTGTTTCTAAATGCTCAACTGATGGAAGGTTCCTTAAATGATAATACTAGGGCCAATTATCTGCTTCAAACTGCATGTGTGAGAAAGGGTGAGAAGTCCCACACATTGCACTGTGCTGACCTGGCCTTGCCACCAGCCATCCTGCAAAGCTTGGCTAAGGACTCTTTGGAATCAGAGCGGAATATTAAAGGGATGGTTAAGGAAAACCAGTTTCTCCTCACTTTGTGATTTGCTGCCTTAACTGGAGAATTGGAGGCATTTTGCATCAACACACTATTTCTGGAGTCAGGCTGCTTGTGAGCTGAAATGTGCTGAGGCACAGGTAACTGATCTTGGATAAAACATGGGCCCATAGCAGGCATAAAGGAAAATCTCTAAGAGGAGGTTTAAAATAGATGCAGAGGATGAGCTTCACTAGAGCTGCTGCCTCATGTCGCCCATGGAGTGCTCTGTCCTTAAACAGTTTGGACATGAAAGGCAGAAAACATCAATCTTCTAAGAGGCACTAAGGTATGAAGAAGGTGTTCCTGACCTTAAGAAAGATGTTCCTTACAATAATCTCAGAACACTCTGAGTTCGAAGGGGCCCACAAGGCTCATGAAGTCCAGCTCCTAAATGCATGGTCCATACAGTGATTAAACCGACAACTGAGGGTTAACTAGCCCCGTGCTCTGACCAGCTGAGCTAATAATGCAAGATCCAACTTTCCAGCTCTCCAAATACTCACTCTCCATGCCCTCAGGCTGCAGCAACAGTGCCTTGACCAGAAAGGGCTTTCCCCCCCAGGGACAGAAAGGGAGGGGGCCAGAGAGCGAAAGAGAGAAAGGAAGAGAGAAGCAAATGAGGGCGAGGCAGATGGAGCAGGAGAGGGAGAGAAGGGGATGAGTGGTGTGAGGAGAGACTGAGAGAAAGAAATGGAGAAAGAGAGTGAAACATAGAAAAAGATAGAGAAAAGAGAGGAAAGTAGGAAGAGACTGAGAAAGAATAAAAAGAAGGGAGGAAGGGCAGGGCAGGGCAGGGCAGGAAAGGGAAGGGAAGGGAAGGGAAGGGAAGGAATCACATTATTATCATTTAACTGTTGGTACCTGACCCTGTACTTAACTCTGCTGCTTCTGATCATCTCAGAGAGTGTCTGCAGGTTACAACATCAGCCTTCTTCAAGTACCTGGGTCACAGTTTGAGTAGCAACCGTTCCCAGGGGCTGAATAGTGGCTGCATTGGCCAGAGGTGTGGTAAGAAGAACAAAGGGATGCAGGGAGCTCACTTGGGAGTGAGAGCAGCAGCTGTACCCACACTCTGAAAAAGGGGAATCCTCCCTGCTCTTGTGAACCTGCTGTCCATCCATCCATTTCATGTCCATTGCCCTACAGTGGCTGTCATGCTGGGTCAGAGAGTGCCTCAAGAAACAAGACAACCCACGATAGTTCTTGTATGTTACTGCCTGCACCTGCCTGCACAGGAGTTATTCTGCCTGTTAAACAGAACACGAAAACAACCAGGTTTTGGGTCATAAATAACTGGTAACAGTTCCTAAGAGAAGTCCAGCCACATCTCAGACAAGGATGATATGCATGTTCATTCCATTCATGGCATTCAAAAACAAGGCATCAGAAATTGGCTGCCTTTATGGCGCCTGTTATCTATCAGTGTATTCCACTGCTCAGTGTGTTCTCAGATATTTTCTCTTGGGAGTAGTTGCTTTCTCAGCCTTGTTTACCTTTCCATCCAAATCCTTTTCCGTCTTCAACTCCTTTTACCATTTGTTGTCTCTTTTTGACTTTTCTACTCAGAGGCCACCAGCCTTCTCACCCCACTCACCTGTTCTGTAACAGGAGCTCCTCAGCTGCTTTGATGAGTGATGGAAAGGGCATTCTGAAGGTCATGTCCTGATCCACTCTCCAGTTCTCTTCCATGGATGCTTCCTGGAAAGATAGGAGGAGCCTGAGTAACTGTGAAACTTTGATACTCAGCACCTGCCCAGGTATTATTTTTTACCTTCTTCTCCACTTCACAGTTAAGTGATACTGAGATATCTTTGGAGTCCCAGTTGCTCTCTTTCTTCTCTCTTTTCTGAAAGACAGAAGTGTGAAACATTAAACGTAGTTATGTGACAGACTATGTTATACCATTAAGATATACCATAAATGCATTGAAAAAATGAACTGAAGCAGTCTCACAAATACAATTAGGAGACAGAAAGAACTCCAAAGTCCCTCCATGCTTTGGTGCATGGCTTAGGGCAGTCTTCCCAAGTAAGTTCTAGCCCCAGAAATGCTAGCTTACCTTTGCCAGGGCCAAAATTGCCCAGCACTTATTCTGTATGTCTCCCCCTGATACTTTTAAGTGTCTGGTGTTTCAGTTCATCAATCTGTTTTCCTCAAAAATCAATTAATGTCTCCAGTCTTATCTCATGGAGAAATTTTGAACTACATAGCACTATGATGCCACTTTGGACGAGACAGTTCCTGCAGAGAAGTATGTATCTCATCAAACCCATGCATCTCATTACTCAACAGGAGAAAGGGAGGTTTGGTTAAGAAGAGTGCGTCCTACCATCTCCAGGGTCCAGTCCCCAGCTACATCACAATGTTGGGAAGTGTTTGGATGAAAAGCTCTGCTCTGAATGATTGGTGTTTCAGCAATTCTGATTCTTTGGTGTCAACATTCCTGGGAGCTCTCATTTTACACAGAGGGCAGCAGAAATGCTGCTGCAGCAGAGGCTGAGCATTCCCTGTCAGAGGGCTCACCAGGGGTCCACAGAGCTCACACTGAGGGCAGGCTGACAACAGCACGGGAAAGCTGCAAATCCCATGGGGAATGTTCCTCAAATAAAGTGTTACACTGAATAATCCATAGATTTATAAGATCAGACCACCTTTTTATTATTATTATTTTTACTTTTTTCTGGAGATCTTGATGGTTTTCATTACTTCTGAATCACTGTTTAGTCTTTTATCTGATGAGATTCATGTCTGGTACAGTTGAATACCAAGAAAAAAAATATTGTTCATAGCAGGGGTCTAAAATAGCTTTTGTGAGTAAGGTTGGCAATGGCAGTCTGAAGACATACTGTTTCTAATGTTGATCATTCAGAGATATGCTACAATAGCAAAGGTGCTGCACCAAGAATAATTCATATCAATGTGATTGAGAGAAAAATGATTTTTAAATGAAAGCTGCTTGTGGAGCTAGCTCTAGGTTACCAAAAACCCCATGGAATTGCTTGTGTGTTTTTTGGTTGCAATGAAGACTTCAAGAGCATTTAAAAAGCCAATGGATGATCTGGCTGTAAAAAGAGCACAGAAGAAAATAAGATCTCTGAAAAAAAAAAAAAAAAAAAAAAAAGCTGATTTTTCACCAGAGAGCAATTAGGAATATTCCCACTTTTTTATATACAAGAGGTTTTGGAATAAGTAGAAGAGTATCAATGCACCAGGAATGGATGGCACTCATCCAATATTGCTAAATGAATTAAAAACTGAAGAAACTGAGTTATTTTCTGGGACATACAAACGGTGCTTAAATCAATGCCAGAGAAATGGAAATTGAAAACATAATATCAGACTTTAAGAGGGACTCAGGAGTGAATCTGAGAATAAATCCCAGAACTCGGGATTTCTATGTCAAAATAACACTGCTAGAGAAGGAAGAAAATACTCTGAATTAGCTTTTGGAGAATAAGAACTAAGTGTCCTCATCAATGCAGAGCACTTCAGTGGCAGCAACTTGAGTTAATGCCCAGGGCAGAACTGTGCTTGATTAGATATAAAGGAAATATTGAAAATGTTATCAAGGAAACCAGAATTGTCCATTGATAGTAGCTCATTTCTCTGTTTAGATGAGAAAGATTTGACCACACCACTGTTATTTTCATCCCAGGCCTAAGATCTTTCCTTCAACAATAGGGTTCAAAGTAGACAGTTCATTTGTGAAGAAAGTTCAAAGTGGAAGGGACTGTGAGAGACTACAAGGCTCCCTTCTTTTGGCAAAGTTATTTTTAACTTTGTCTGTTCCTATTGTCAATTCAGGCGCAGTATCAGAAATATCTCTTTCTCTACACAGAAGGGAAGAAGCTTGAGATAAGAATTTGCTTAAGCAACGCTGTTACCAAAGTCTCTCACAGCCATTATCAAAATTAATCAAAGTAATGGATGTGGATTAGTTTCATATATCTTCAAATCAATGTTACTAACATTATGAGGGATTTCTACCCTGATAAACACATGGGAACAAATTGGCAAAAATGGATTCCCAGCAGAACAACCTCAGAAAGGGAGATGTAGCCCAAAATGAAATTGCAAAAAAAGAAAACAAAAAAAAAAAAAGGCAGAGTCCCACACTGTGGGATACAGTAAGAAATCAAAATAACTGCACCCTAGGAAAGAATTTCAAACAAAACATACAAATAAAACAAAAAGTGAATTAGACTCTCTTTGAAATGAAATTTAACAGAAATAAAAGATACATAAGTACAGTCTCTGGGCTGAAGAGCAGCAAAGGCTGCAGTGCCAAGTGACTGACACAGAGTAAAATTTGTGCAGCCACAGCACAAAATTGCTACGCCATTTCTGCAGCCAGACAATGTTAGCACAAAAGACTTGGGAAAGAAAATGCAGTGGGGTACCCACAGAGGCATGGCCAAAGGCTCTGATTTCTAATTCACAAATGTGGAAATGGAGCAGTGACAAAGTGGACAATTCCTTTTCTGAATTAAGGAACCGTCATAGTATTTTTGGGAGCAGGCACAAGTGAGATGTCAATATACATCAAGAACCAACCCTGTCTCCAAATGGCAGGAATGCAAGTTCCATCAGGAAAGCACACACTGAAATCAGGTCCAAGATTAGGGAAGGAATATGTAACCCCAGTTCATTTCTCCTGTTCATTGTCTAGTCGTTTAGCTCTTGCTGAACAATGTGGGAGAGTTTTATTCACATGAATGACAGCAACTGACCTGTCATGCTGTATAGTCAGGCAGCAGGACACCTGTCTTGCACTGCAGAAAGGCAAGCCCAGAACAATGACAAATCTGGGGACAACTGCAAAAAAGACACTGCCATCAGAGAACAGGAGCTGCTGGAGCTCAGACATACAAAACGCTTCTGGAAAAATCACAGGCTGCAGGTTTCTGCAGGTTTCAACAACTCAGAGGAGCTTAGGAAGCCAGTATTTTGCACAAAAAACGCATACCAAACTAAACAAAAAAAACCAAACAACCCAACCCAGTGGTTGTTAACAGAACAGTAAGCAAAAAAATAAAATTGAACCACACCCTAAAGCCTATATAAATTATATCCATAAAAAAGACAGCAAAACCTTGCTCTGTACAGCAGAAGTGGGTGGTCAAACACAGGTTATCTGAAGGAGCAGGAAGGGGCTCCCATTCCTTCAGCCATCTAACACCTCCCCAGTCCCTATTCAGGAAGGATTCCCAGAACTACCTTCATACAAGTCATGAGGAACAAATCATGAGGCCTGGGGGGACGGGGATCCAGGGAGAGCTACTGGGGCATGGAGTGTCTATGCCCAGGTACCGGCAGGTTCCCCTTGTACGGACGAGCATCTGCATGGACTCTGCTGGCTCCTCACCTTGAACTGCCTGGGGGAAAAAGATGAGGCCATTTGTGCCATTGGTATTGCTGTGAGTGCTGAGTGTGTTCCCCTGTGCTGATCTCTGTGTATATGTACATGTGTGCTGCATAGGTATATATGCATATGTGTTGCATATGTGTTCTCCATGTGCATGTGCCTTCTGGGAGTTCTTGCTCAGCCTCACTACTTGATTGAACCTGGATTTGGAAGCGTGGCAGATTTGTCACAGTCACATTGCGAGACTCAGCCCTGTTATCTGTCAAGAGAACCTCTGGAACAAACCCAGCAGGGAAACTGCTGTGAAGGTGGAAAATAGTCAGATATTGAGCACTGGGAGGTGGGGAAGGTCACTTGTTGAGCACTGAACCACCAGCCTGACAGCTGAACCCCTCCAGCTAACAGGGATGCAGGGGCTTTTGCTGCTCAAAATATTCTGGCACTGTCTGAGCCAACAAGTGAATGACAAGCATATTTGGCAAGTGCCTCTGGATGACCTGCCTGGGAAGGCACCAGCCTCCTTATTTCTTTCCTGCATTAGCCACATGTGTTACTTACTCAGCATGGACAGGGAGGAAGCTTGATGGAAAGCAAATAGATCAAAACAAAAGGGAGAGAAACCAACCAGAATGGTATATTGGGATCTAAGTGTCCAATCCAATATGCCCTCAGAGAACTATCAGTAAAAACCTTTCGCCATAGGCCAGCCAGGATTGTTCATTTGGGACATTTCCCAGCAGAAGAGATGGCACAGCCTTTTGACGCAGGAAATAGGAAATGTAGGTGTGTGTGAGAAGCCTGTTCATCGCCACAGGGACACACACACACAACACACTCTCACACATAGACACGCTCTCCTGCACATTTATAGAGCCCAAAAATCGTTCTTTTGTCATCTCCAATTTTACCATCACAATTCAAGAAGCACCTTTCCAGCATTTTCTCCTCTTAAGGTCTTTGTCTTAAGGTCAAACCACTAAGTTCCCTTTTCCTTTCTGAGAAGACAAACTGTGCTGGTATCAGCACCCAGCCTGCGCCGTGTCCTGGCTCTGAACTCTGTGCATACCTCCCTGCTACCACACTGTACGGCTGGCCTGTGCTGAAAGGAGCCTAAATGCTTCGCATAATGTGGAAACCAAACTGTTATATGCCAAAATTCCTTGTTATGTAGATAATCCACTATTCAATAGATGCCATGCTACAGCCTGTTCCCAAACAATCCAAGTAGCCATTGCATATGTAGATTGTTTCCTGGGCATGTGAACTGCTCTTTGCCACTGGCAGGAACTGCTGCATGGACCTCTCAGGTGAGGTCATGATGGAACTGCTTCTCTGGCAAAACTGAACTTCTGGAAGTTCAGCACCTTTCTCGGAGATAAATGCAAAGCACTGCCAACCACAACTCAATCTTCCCCAGTCCCTGCAGTACATTCTCAACAAGCCCCTTTTCTGCCATATTTCTGTGACCAGGGAGCACACGCTGTTTTTTTCCGGCACTGACGTATCATTCCTGGCTGAACAGGAGGACAGAACTCATTTGAGCATGAAGGAGGTTGCTAAATGAAATTTTCCATAACATTCAGATATGCAGTATGAAACTTTACCCCATATTTGTTCTGAGTTAGTGCCTCTGAAGACCCCTCATACTGAAGACTCAGAGAACAGAGATGATGCTGCAAATACTTCTCATGAGCCCAACACATGATGGTCCTGGTTCCCTGTGAAAATCTGATGCCACACAGGAGACCTCCCTCCTGTTGTATTACACAGAAAACAGGAGGAGTTAGTCCAACAGGATACAACGACTCTTTTTCTGCAGTTCCAGACACACTTCTGCTGCCAAAGGAGGAAATATTTTCATCTCCCAGTGGAGAAGTAGCAGTGCAGAGATTGCTTTCTGCATGGAGCAGTTTAATCGCCTAAAGAGAGGAAAGCATTTGCTCTCTGACACACAGGAACCTCTTTCCTTAACAGAGACAGCTATGAATGTTGTTTCAAATACTTATGTGAGAACTGGGAGGATGAAACATTAAATAAAAGAATGAACATGGCCAGAGACAATAGTGGCCATGGTTCTCTGAGGAAAACCTGGTCCATCTACACAGTCACCCAGAGACTGACTCCCCTGAAGGCTTCAGACTCTGCACAACAATGGCAAGGCAAATAGCAGAAACATTAGAATACCATAAATGGTGTGGGACAGGCATATGTGGGTATGGTTGTGAAGAGAACTATCATTCTAAATGGACTTCTAACATCTAAAACAAATGTATAAATTCCTGAGTTCTTATATTGGGCCCAGATCATATTCCCTGTGCAGCTGGTAGAGCCAAATGCTTCAGAGACCTCTTACCTCCCCCTCAAATTTTACAATGTCAGCGAAAAATTAGATTCTTTCTTCTGAAACTTTACCCCTGAGAGCAGTGATCTCAATAGTCTTAAAAATAGGCCCTTCAGCTGGAGTCATCAGAGATGTGTTGTATTGAAATTGTTAAGCCAAGAGATTTTCACATCATGTTTGTCTCCACTGGGTTCCCCCAGCCCAAGCAAGTTCATTTTGAGAACATCATAGACTTTACGTACACTGGAGAGGCAGACAACATTTTCAACTCTTTAACACAAACATGAATCACAATAAGAGATATTTTGAAGGACCCTGCACTGTCCCTCCCACTGGAAAGAGCATTTAGGTGTCATCTGACACAGGCATCTGAAATGTCAGCGCCTGAAAATGCCCAGTCAGCCTTGGGCCCTTCAAGCTGGACAGGAGGCAGTCAGCAGATGTAAGATAAAGTCGGTAAAATCTAGATAGGATGATGAGAAGGAGTGTATGCATGACTGAGCTTCCCTGCACAAGAAGTAGGGGCATCAGGTGAAGTTCACTGGCGGCCAAACACACAAGGATAGGACGCTTCAAACCACTCACAGCTCCTCACCACCATCAGAGGCAACTGATCATTTCCATTCATTCAAAAAAGCTGCCACCCAAATCCACGGGAGGAGGACCAGGCTCCTGATCCCATACACAACAAAGACACCAGGACTGTGATGTGCCTGAGCCCGCAGCACCTGGGGCATGGGGCAGTGCTCAGGGAAAGCCTCAGCACATCTGCCTGTCTCATCATTCCTGTTCTTTGCCATCCTCAGACACCACCGAGGCCCTCGGCCACTGGCAGGGGACACTGGCCCGGGCTGCCCTTCGGGTCGGCACAGAGCGACCGCCGTGTCCTGCCTCGCCTGTCGCCAGAGGCCAAAGGGCAGCAGCAAGGCAGGGAGTCCCCTGGCCAAGAGGCCTTGGAGAGCCCGGGGCTGCTGCTCTGGAGCCAGGACTCCCCTCTGTTTGCAGGGGCAGCAGCCAAGCACAGGCAGTGCCAGAGGCACCTGGGAGGTGAAAGGCTCTGTGCACCCATGCCAGGGGCTGAGCTGCAGCCTCAGATGTTCACAGGGCTCAGATGGCACGGTGTGATCACAGCACAACTGGCCCTGCTCACAGCTCAGCGAATCCCACTCGGGGGCTGCCGTGGGCAGTGAGACACACCAGCGGTCCTTTCAGCAAAGCTGCAGGAGTTTATCATAGATCCGGGGTTCCTTCAGTGCCTGGCCCATAACCTCAGAGCTGATGCTATCTGAGGAGATCCAGGCTGACTGGGTGAGCCATGCTGTTACTGCATGTCTGTCCTGCAGCCTTGCAGTGTCCTGCAGCAATGCCAGAACCAGACGGATGTTACTTCTTGCTGTGCTTCTTAGCCTGCTCTGTAGCTGGGATCACAAAATCTTTCAGAATAGCTGAGATTGCAAGGATGTCCAGAGGTCACCTAGTCCAACACCCTATTCAAAGCAAGCCTAGTTACTTCACAATGCTCGGGATTTGTCCACTCACATCCTGAGCACCTCTACAGATAGAGCCTCTCTGAACAAGCTGTTCCTGACTTGGATCACTGTCATGGTAAAAATATTTTTCCTTATATCTAATCCAAATTTCCCACATTCCAGCTTGTGTCCACTCTTTCTCACTGTATCAGATAGCTGTAGATATCAGTAAGAACTCCCTTGAACCTCCTCTTCATCAGATTGAATAAACACATTTCTTTTAGTTTCTCCTTATATATCATGTGCTCCAGTCTCCTGACCTTCATGGTTTCCCAAAAACTACAAAAAAGTCTTTAGAAACCAAATTCTCACCTAAGTGATTTTTGACCGTGTTATATTCTTGGCAGCTTTATAGTGCTTTTGTTAGCAGTTCCTTAAGCCGAAACTCTTTCCTCCCATCAGAAAAAGGGCTGCTCATATATCCTTTTTCACTGACAGTTTTGGGTTTGACTACTCTATACAGCTCTTTTTTGCTACTTCTTAAGTCAGTAGTTTGTTTCTAGATCACCTTTTCACCTGAATCAGTTCCGGCCTGAGTAAGTCTCTTTTTTGTGTAAAAATGGCAACTGCCATGTCCAGTATTTCTAAGGGACTTACAGAGCAGACTTAACATCTCCTCAGCTGTACCAGAACTAGTTCAAACTCCTGATCATACTAGAGTCATACTGCTGACTTACAATTCTGCTCTGACTTCCTAGGACATATACCATGTCCACAAAAGTGTCATCATTATCTTCCAAGACACTGTACTGAGATTTGTTCCCATCTCCGTAAGTTTTTATGTCTCTATGTATCACAGAGAAAGAGAAAAACACTGGCCACAACTCTTACATGTTCATCTTCTTGCCATGAGACTTCTGCCACTTACAGTTCGGACAACACCAGTGTACCTGATCCAGGAACCATCAGAGGGTAGGGCTGCCCACACAAATATCTCTGGCACAACAAGGCAGGACTTACAGAGTATCTGTGGGTCCTTTAATGTCAGAGACAAAGCAAAACTAACTTAGTTGGCCTCTGGGTCAAAGAAGAGCTCGTGTCACATTTTTGGTTTAATAATACAGACAAAGCCTGGGTTTGTATCAAGGATCTACACTTTTTGGGGGTCCTTATATCACCTCTTCTAACATGATGTCCCCAAAGAAGAAAGTCTGCTGTTCCTGTAGGTTCCCAAGCAATGCATTCCCATAAGACTCTGCAATAGAACGGCAGGAAAAGGAAATAAAGAAAAATCTGAGTTATAGTTTATAATGCAGCATCTAACTAAGCCCTCTTTCAGAAAGCTTGTGAGGAAAGATCAGAGCTGAACAGACTGCTCACTATTTACTGCTGTTAGAAACTGGTTCAAATCCAACTATAAATTGTGTTCTAACTCCAAAGTTGGTTTCTCATGGAAAACCCAGAAAGCTTTGAGAAAGTATACACATGTTCAAGCCTGAAATCTGTCGGTCTTCCAGAAAAGCTGTGTGAGTAGGTGATGCTGAAGAGTACCTGAGGTAGAACTGCATTTCAGGAAAGGGCAGGGGAAACCCAGAGGGTCTCACAGCATCTCCATCTTGGCCACATCCACCAGCCCATTAGTGCAGCCACTCAGCCAGGCTCTTACCCATTTGTGTCATGCCCTGATGGCCCTTAAAGAGTGGGAAGAAAACCCTTTCAGCAGTATGGGAAGGTCATTCCTTCCCAGCTCCTGGGACCACTCAGTGATGGTGAGTATGTAAAAATGGGTAACAGGGATCACATTTGATTTGTGATCCCACTCTATTTTGGAATTGCTCTGCTGTGTTTGTACTGTGATTCCTTCACATTGTTGTATCACTCTGTTGAATCAAAATCACACCTAACATCAAACACCTTCAAATAAGTACATTATGTATTAAATATTAAACACCTTCTGCATGTGGAGTATCCAAAAGGACCAAAGCTGGTTTCTGACAGGAGGTACTCACCTATGGAGTTGTTGTGGGTGGCAGGTGAGAGTATGCTGCCTCTCACAGGAGAGAGAGGAAGTAGGCTCTGGCATAACTTACGGATGTTGCTTAGTGACATTGCTGAATCTGTACGGGAGTTAAATCCCTCTGGGAACTTATGTCAGCAGGGAAGAACAAGAAAGAACTAAGAAGAACTTGGTGAAAGCCAAGTTGGAAATTTGCTTGCCTTTAGAATTCTGAAGTGCTTTATTCTGAAGACTGCCATGACAAACGCTGATCACATTGTTTATTTTATCTGAGTTTATCTTCCACAGGCCATAAAGCAGCTAAGAGAATTCACAGGCCCTTTCTCGTCTGCACTTGGATTGGTAAATCTAAATAATTTTGTTCCGCTCCCACTTCCTAGTGTACCCCCTTGTTTGCACCAGAACTAGGGAAGACAGTTAAGTAAAAAAAAAAAAAAAAAAAGTCCTAGCACACCTAGTTAGATAGTTATTTTTGTCTCTGAGAAAGAACATGTCCTTTCTAATTAGCCCCCAAAGAAGGACTTTCACAGTAACTCAAGATGAAATCATGGCCTGATGTGAGAAGGTGTGAACAAGCTGCAGATTTGCAGGGGGAGGGGGGAGAGGGGAAGGAGTGGGTAGACAATGCAGGTTTCTTTCCGGATCTCAGTAAGAAAGGGCCAATAAAACTGGCTTAATAAAATATTTGGTTGGATAAGGTAGAGTCCTGGTTTAGGAATGGTATTCTCCAGTTTAGTTCTTCCACTAAAACTACGCCACTCTCCCCTGCCCTGCGGCGCACTGGGGAGGACAACTGGAGGAGCAATACTGGATGGCTCCCCCTGCCATGTTTGCTCTACTGGAAAGAAGCCCTTCTCCCTGGAAGAGAATCCCTTACCCCTGCCCCTGCCAGTGATGTCAGGTGGTACAGAATAATCTCCAGGTCCTGGCCATGCCCCCTCATGGCTACTGCAAAAATTAACCCTGTCCTGGCTGGAACCAGCACAGGCAGACCAAAAAGATGAACACAGATGTTGCTGGGAACCCCAGCTCCAGATGAACCCAGGATAGATTTTCCCATGGTGCATGGCAGAGATCCAATCCATGGAGAGGTTCCTTGTATTCAGGTCATTTCTACTACTACAATTATCTTTAAAAACACAATTCCGTTCATAAAGGATATCCGTATGAGAGCTTCTCTTGGCACTTTCAGGTACAGTCAAGACTGTGCAGGTGGATCAATAACCAGTATGGAGAGGGAGCTGCCTGCAGGGTCCTCCCTTGGGATGACCTGGCTGAGTGTGCCCTGCAGCCAAGAGATTTGTGATGCACAGCACAGCCCTAAGGCCATGCTGGATGAGCAGCACAGCTCAGCATGGGCCTGGGCACTCTCAGGTTAACTGTGATGTGGATCACTGACTTCTCCACATACAGGGATCTCCTGCACAGGATCAAGACATTCTGCCCCTTGACACAGACACAGTTTACCTTTCTGATGGATATTCTAAGTTAAAGCTTATGTTGACAACATATGGAATTCTGAAATCCTCAGTACAAGGACCAGCTTAGTAGGCATCACTGATTCCTTGAGTATATTTGTCTTGCACAAGGCTTCAAAGACAAATGGCCTGTAATAAAATTCATGTTTCAACCCATGACCCCAAATCAAATCCTTGGCACAGCTCTAAGGTGAGTTTTCACTGAAAATTAATTGAGGAGTATGAAAATAAACAAATTCATACATTGGTGACTGTGACTTAAGGGAGGGATAATAGCATGGTTTTTAATCCCTATGAGGTCAATTAAAATCTGTATCTATTCAGTCTTAATCATAGTTAGTGTTAAAATCTGTAAATCCAAACCCTGGTAGACACAGAGTTACTTTTGCCTTTTTCAGTGACAAGACACTGTATAAAATGCATATGTTCCATGATTGCACAGCAGTCACATAAATAAATCCATGTCATAAAATCACTTTACTAGCGGCCATGGATTTGCAAACGCATTCACCTGTGGTGTGGTTTTGGTGGATATTCTTAATGTCCTCATAGTTCAGGACTAAATTCATAATTGCATGAGTGTTATAAAGCCTGAGGGCAGCTGGTAAAGTAAATACAAGAAGAATAGGAGCACAAAGTGGTGCTCTTTCAGTGCAGTAAAAGGAAAAATAAAACAAGCTATTACCTCATCACATTCAAGATTTCCTTTTTCATTTAATTGAAAGAAGGTAGTCTTCTACTTGTTTGGTTATATATGATGCCTTAAGACTGTATATATTTGTATATATGTATATATTTGTATATACGTATATATTTCGTACATTAGTAGATTTTATATAGCTGTATAGCTTCTCATATTTGAAGTAGCAACTAGCAGTTTCTACCTCTGTACTGCATTCCTGAATGTCTGAGTAAAGGGTAAGAGAGCGACTAGAACATTTTATTTGGGACTCACGTAGCAGGACTAGAATAATGATACATATTGTAGGCAAAATAACATAGAAGACACATGAACTTCAAAGAAGTTCCAACCAGGGAATGTGACGTGAAGAAAATGATGGTGAAGAAGTAAGGGGTCCTGAGACCCCTAACTCAATTCTAGGAAGGAGAGCCAAGGGGCAGACCCGAGGGAGGTCCTGAGGGTGGCACCAAAGTGGTATGATGTGGCAGTGAACAAACAGTACCAGAGATGGAAGAAATCTTGTGAGAAGTGGGAAGAAGATGAAAAAACTAGCCCAAATACCTTAAAATCCAAAGCTTTTACTATTGTTTAAAATGGAATTTCTGTGTTTTTTCCCTGAGTCACTGTTTCTTCATCCCAAAATCCCCTGAGAAAGTCCTTATCTCCCGCCGAGTCTGAAGGAATGTGGCCCTGAGATAAGTATGTTTAAGTTTTCTATTGGCTCTTAGTTAACCCTTCCTCTATTGGCTGTTATCCCTAGCTTCTTATTGGACTATATAGGATTCCTCTAGAAGTTATAAATACCTCTACCCATGTAATAAACGGTCTCTCTGCTTCCTCTTTGTGGGGTAACTCGGGGGCTGCGTGGAGGGGGGCAATGGGGAGGGCAAATCCCCACTATATAACAGGGTAGAGCTCCCATTATAGGGACATGATCACCCTTATCAACTATTGCAGTATGAGGGTGGACAGTCCTTGGTTTGGATGTAAACTTTAGTTATGATAATTAAGTAGTGTTATAAAATTAGGAATCACCCCTATGCTGCGTGTGCCTCTATATACTTTCCAGTAAAGAACTACTCTCAACTTTACTCAAATTAATATTGCTTTGAAAGTTTTTTCCTCATTTTATGCAACAACGTACAAACATATACATTCCTCCTCACTCCCAAGATTGTCAACTTCCTTTGGATTGTACCTACCTGACTCCACCTGTGCACATTATTTGCATTTCTCTTTGCTCAATATCATGAGATTCTTGTCTTCCAATTGCTTCAGACTGTCCAGGTCCTTCTGAATAGAAACATACAATACCATGAGAGCCATTCAATAACATCAATTCAAGCAACAGTCTGTGTAACTGGTAGCAAACCCCTACACAGAGGAATGCTCAGAGATGTTCAGCAAGAACAATGTGGTCAAGAAGTTCAGAAGAAAATGTAGGAAGTGATTGCAGCTATCTTCAAGGGAGCTGAATTTAACACAAAGGGGACCTTTGCTTGGATAAATGGCCAGATTAATAGAGTGGCACAATTGTATATGTAAATGACTTTTTCTAAAGCAACCAGTAGAATGTATAATCCTCCTAAGTCAGACAAATCAGGCAGGATGGAAGAAAAAGGGAGCGTGGCGCATGCGTGTGTATGAGGGTATAAAAACCAAAAGTCTTTGTTTAAATGGGCTTCAACCCACATATTCTTTGCCAGTCACTGGAGATGCTCAGCATCTATAGACTGGCAATCATAGAATCACAGAGTGTTGAGGGTTGGAAGGGACCTTAAA
>VWZG01012327.1:867541-884285 GCA_013396735.1 Grallaria varia | reverse complement strand
AGAAAGAAAGAAAGAAAGAATTCTAATGTATTCGTTAAAAACCAATTTGACTGTAAACTTTAATTCATCTACTAAATGTCAAGCACTACTGGATACACCAGCAGTTTCCCTAGCCCTCCTTGCTATTAATATATGCTTAGCTGCAGTGGAAATTAGATGGTCTATAATAATACCCTTCCCAAAACCCTTGAGATGAAAATTTTGGGTTGAAATTTACTGAGAACTCTATTACTGTAGTAACAAGTTATATAAAAGACAAATGTTACAAGAGAAGGCTTTCATTTAGACCAGCTTATTTCCGATATTATATGTATTCTACTTTTTTTTCAGAAGTGTTAGAGTCATTGAATTTGACCAGTATGCAATCCACTGCTAAAGAACACATTACCATGGGGTTTCTTTCATTTCAAAACCATTTAATTTCCTTAATACCCAGAATCTTTGTGCAACACTTGCCATAACCTTTGTCATACCACTGCTTTGTCAAATATGAAGCAAACTGTTCTATGGGTACAACTTTCTGAGATGTATACATGCAACCCTGGATGGCTTAGTCTCTTTCTGAAAATGTAATTGAAAGTCACTTAAATTATTCTACATACATTGCACACTCCTGTCCAAAAATGGTACTGTAGGCTTTCAGGCACAAACAAGAAAACCTATTGTATACAAGTGTTTCAAAGGAGAGACAAGCTGTGACTGAGAGAGCAGCTTGAAGCTGAAGAAAGAGGAATAACTGAGATGACATTTTGTCTCAATAAGGAAAGGATTTTTAACCTAGTTTCCTACTACAGGCATCACCAACTGCATGAAGTTCAACATGGGAAAGTGACTGAATTCTACAGCAGGGAGGGGACAACCCTGGATGTTCGTACAAATTGGGGAATGAGATGCTGGAATGCAGTGCCAGGAAAAGGCACCTGGGGGGTCCTGGTCAATGGGAAGTTGAATCCGAGTCAGCAGTGCCCTGGCAGCCAGGAGGGCCAACCACCAGTTGGTCGAGGAAGGGGATTGTCCCTCTCTGCTCTGCCCTGGGGCGGCCTCACCTTGAATGTGAAGAAGGGGGGCAGGCACTGATCTCTTCTCTGTGGTGCCCACTGACAGGACCAAGGGAATGGCCTCAAGTTGTGCCAGGCAGGTTTATGTTGGATATTAGAAAAAGGTTCTTCACCCAGAGGGATGTTGGGCACTGGAAGAGGCTCCCCAGGAAAGTGGCCACAGCATCAAGCCTGACAGAGTTCAAGAAGCATTTGGACAATATTCTTGGGCACATAGTGTGACTCTTGGGGATGGTCCTGTGCAGAACTAAGGGTTGGACTCGATGATCCTTGTGGGTACCTTCTAACTCAGCGTATTTTGTGATCCTTTCACTTGTGTAAGAAGAATCACAGTTCCTGATGTAAAAAAATTGTGTTAAAAACAAAACATAAAAACAAACAAACAGACAAAAAAAAGAACAATAAATTATACTTGTATTCCTTTTAAAAGAAAATCCAAAAAATAATGTCACTGAATTTTCAGAAGAGTAGTAGACTAAAACCAGAAAGAAGGGAAGGGAAGGGAAGGGAAGGGAAGGGAAGGGAAGGGAAGGGAAGGGAAGATTTAAAATTCCTTCTGTAAAGCTATACATTGTAAAGTAGGCTTTACTCATGCAGGTATATCATCTATCTACAGCAAAATTTATGTGAAGGATGTTTTGTGGGATTTTACTTTATTTTCTTTTTTTTTTCCAATTCTTTTTATTTTCAAGTAGTCTTTTGAGATTTGAAAATACAACCCCAAAGATATGTTCCAGATTAACAATATTCCTCTTACAAAATGGTGGGTTTGTATTAGTTTTATTTCTGTTATATATCATTATACAACAAAACTCCTTTCAACATTAAAGGCAAAGTGATTTTCCTTAAGCAAAATTTGCTAATATTTAATAACTGCCCAGAATGTCTCCAGTTTCTTTAAAAACCTCACCATCTCTGTGCAACACTATAATTTCAGAGGGCCTTGAAGTGCTGTTACCTCTTGGGGTAACTTGACAATTGTTACACAGAGAATTGCAATCTAAGTTGTCCAAGGTTACAGAAGTCTAGCTCACCCATTATATTAATTTTTTTAATGTCACATAAAGGAGGAATGCTAGTAGAAACTGGTCAATTTTGCCTACTTATTATTGAAGTAGCTTAGCTAAGGGGTCCTTGAGCTACCTGGTGAAGTCTTAAGTTGGCATGACAACAAGCTCAGAGAGTCTAGAAATAGGAGAAAATGTATACAGCTCAAATAACCAGAATGTATTTTGTTTGGTTCACTTTAATGACATGGTTGTAAGGGGGCTTTTTCTGCACAATATTTATTTGACAGTTGCTGAAGAAAACTGTGAAATTATATGGAATATATGAGCTTTACCAATAGGGCTGTCGTCAATCATACCAGTATCTAAGGTCACATCATTGACCATAGCACTGCTGATCACCCACAATATCCTCTCTAGGTGGGCTGAGACCAAATGGCATCACTACATCCATGGGCTTTATCTAAATCTTAAGCCGTACCTTTTTCCATCCCCCCCAATCTAACAATCCGCTTTTCCACCACGCTGCCTTTGTATCTCTGCCTAAAAAGAGCCTGTGTTGGTGGGGCCAAGCACATTCACGTTTTGTATCACTTCTGAGAATTGTAAATAGAGATGTAAGTAATCACAGTTCATTAAACTGGCTGATCTTGGCAAAATTTTTCCAAGTTTCTCTGTGCTTAAGACCCTCTCTTTTACTTATGCAATTTTCCAGAAGCTCGACAGCTTACGAAAGTATGCATTGGAAAAATGAAGCTGGATTTTATGCCATTGTTAATATTTATTCATGTTTTCTATTTTTGTATTGTCTTCCCTTAAAAATAAAGGCTACAATAACAGCAGTTGCTCCAGAAAAATTCAAATATTTTTATCTTACCAAAATATTAAATTGTAGACATTATAGCAGGCTGATATACTGCTTTAGGTTGGACTTTCTTGGGAAAATAGAAAAAAATTTCTTGCTTATTTCTGAATCACAGAAATATTTCTGCAGATTTTCAGATTAACTGTGAACAGAAATTTATCTCAAAACTGATTGAAGGCAAAAAAATGTTTCTCCCATAAAACGGTAAATATTTCATATAATTTTTTACTCTCTTGTTTTGTCATTATGGCACAAATCATTAGTAGAATATCAGAAAACAAAAAATGAAAAGTTTTTAATTTAAAATGTGGAAGCAAGGTAGGTTCCAAATGAAAGTTTCTAAGGAATAGGTTGATTTTTCTCTTGGAGGTTTTGTTGGGGGATTTTTTTGCTGAGTTTGTGTGTTAGTTAGTTTGTTTGGTTTTGTTTTCTTTTTGTTTGTTTGATTGTTGTTTTGTTTGAGGGAGCTATTTGTTTTTAAAAGTTGCAGTTTTCCAATCAGCTTTAAATGTCATCTCATCTGAGAGGGTGACTAGCAGCGGCTTCCCCATAAAGGACTGGATACTGCTAAAGAGAAAATAAATAAATGAAAGCTTTCCATCTAAACTTAATTCTTCGTGTCTTGAAAGATTTCTGGGTTGTTTTACTCTTTGTGTCTTCATAAAGGGTTAAGAGGTATTTCTCACAGTGATTGATACAAAGAGAAGCCAGCAATAATTTGACATGAAACCTCAGACTACACTTGTTTGATTCTGTAACAGCAAACAAGATTTTTATTAACATCTTATCCCTTGCTGGCCCCAAGATAGCCTCTTATCAACACAATACAACACAACAACGTCACAAAAGAGATTAGGACAGAAAGGGATATAAAAAAACACTATATCATTTAAAGTGGCAAGAGCCTGAATGTTACAGTTCCTTTATGGAGAATCCAATCCATATTTATTATTTCTTTATACTTTAAAAAAGTCACAAATCTCTTGCCAAAATTATGCCTTTTTTCTTCCCTTTTAAATCATTTCACATCATTTGCAGCAAAGTTCCTCACTAGGCTGCCTTGTAGTATGTCATTCTAAAGCAGAATTAGAAAAATAACTGATGTAATAGCCACAACCTTACAAATATTTATTCCTGAATACACAAGAAGGAAAAAAATACTGAAAATCAGTAACCCTAAATTAATTCTGGGCTATGGTTGCAATAATTTTTCTAGAGGAAAAAAAATGCTTTTCAGGAGAACTGAGCTGAGAACCAGCATGCTCTGTATAGGTGTAGTTTATTTTTGCTCCTCATGCTTACTACTGAGCAATGCCTCCCCCTTTACTCCTGACATGGACTGGGAAGATCAGGCATGTCCAAGGGACAGGTTTGAGACTCAAGGTTCCTAAGACAATGCATTTTTTCACTGAATCATGGATATCCTATGATACATCTATATGAACACACATGGTTGTGTGGAACCATAGGGAAAGGATGTGATGTTATAAGCTAGATATACCAGTGCCACAAGCTGTACCGTCATAGGGACACTCAGGTTGTCTTTCAGCTGTGCTGGCAGGAGAGCTGGGCCCTGCTGAAGTTCGTGGTGCCATCACCAAATGTAGCTGGCTTCACACAAATGCAAGTCTGTCTATATTACCTTTCAAGCCCATTTCATTTTGCTTTTTCTAAAAGCAGATTTTGGCCCTGCAGATCTCAACAGTCTGTCATGTCACTTACTAGCAGCAGTTCATAAACAGAATTGGAGTGCTAAATATTCCCATTGAGAAAATGGACAAAGATGTGAATGTGAGGAAGAAGGAAAAAAAAAAAAAAAGGAAGAAAAAAACCCCAACCTAATTAATTGCAGCACTTTGTTTCTGTTCTAGCTATTCAAAGTACTGTTTGAGATGCACACTGCTTTTTAACAGAACCCAGCTCCCTTCCTTACACAAGAAAAACTCATATGACTTTTCAATTCATTTACTTGTTTGCTTCAATGAAAATTTTGTAGACTTTTTGTATAAACACTGTCTTGTAAGGGAACAAAACAAAGTGGCTTTTTTAAGCTCTGAAATACACCAGAAATATTTTGGAACCACTGATTTAATGAGATTTATATGTACTTGATGTCCAACATTCTATTATTTCTAAATTTTCTTCAAGAATGACTTTTCAAGCTGGTGGTTTTAATACTAAATCTCCAGTCTATGCGTATTTTAAAACTGAGTGCTAATCCATCAGATAGGACAAGATAATTTAACCACAGTAGGGTGAATGGTGATGCCAGAATAAGTTTTGGGATTTAAGACGTGTCAGATGCAAGAACAGCTAATGTTGAAACAAATTTTTACCCTTACTATTAAATTAATAGATTAGATTTGGGGAAGATTTAAATTATATTAGGAAGAAATTCTTTAATGTGAGAGTGGTGAAGCACTAGAACAGGTTGCCGAGAGAACTTATGGATGCTCATCTCCAGAATTATTCATGGCCAGGTTGGATGGGGTTTTGAGCAACCCGGTCTAGTGGAAGGTGTCCCTGCCCATGACAGTGGAGAAAAACCAAATGGTCTTTAAGTATCCCTTTATAGGTGCTGCAGAATTTGGTCTTAAAACAGAAATGAGCCAGTGAACAACAAGTTAAATGGCCATTTATGTTTGAGCACCAACTACTAAAACAGTTTAAGTTCACTTGTAAGTTTTTTAGGTCAACAAAATCTGTTACCATCCTCGTTCAATTCTTTGGAGCATTGCTGTTACAGTTGTAGGTACATTTACACCAGGAGAGAATTGTTGAGGGGTGGCTGTGGTAACCCAACCTTAATTTTAAGAGATGCTCAAGTGACATCAAGAGCTCTTGATACAACTTTAGAAACACAGTATTTTCTCAATGTGCAATATTGTTTCAGCCTGGTTTCACTTTAGATTTCACATCATTTTAATCAGCTATGAAAGTTAAGACTGAAAACGGGGAAGGAGGGAGGGGGGCGACTGTATAGGAACCTGAAATAGCAGAAGTTTTCAAGGCTCTGTTTACTACTTAGAGACAATAGCTTACATTATGCAAAATTACGTTGCTTAAGTCAAAGCTCAGTTTGCATTTTTAGGACCATAACAAATCCCAGTGTGAAACCACAAACTTCTGTCTTTCCTTTTTCTTTTTTTTTTTTTTTTTATTCTTGTAACTTAAAAAAAATTGAAGTGATTTAAACCATATTCTGTAAAAACAAGTTCTCCTATTCTGAGACCTTGTGTGCCAAGTTTCAGCACACAGAAAATTTTTATAGGCTGAGATATTAACCTCTCAAAACAGAAGCATGTAATGGAAACTCTGTTAATCCCTTGACTATTGGGGTGTAATGAGGCATTAACCTACTAACTCTCAGAAGTGAAAGGGTTCAGTTTCTGACCTCAGTTATAGCGGTCCTCATTGAGAGGAACTTCTTTATTTTCAAGTACTTTACGCTCTCTCAAAAAATTGTTTTCTTTTCCAAAACCACTGTACCTGGGAGAGAAGCCCTACAAATAAGAAAACTTAGATTTATGAGCTATAGCATGTTTCTGAAGGTAATTTAAAAGCTGGAGATAATTGTGATTGCATAGTGCAGTTTTACAGGATCATACACACTTCAGGATTATGTACTAGCTGTATTTGCAAGTGGTAACTGTCTCATTAGCTTTGAGATATTTAATACTATATTGAAAAATCCTACAACCACTGAAAAAATATGAGTGTCATCTAACATTTTCCTATTGCACTACTTTTTGAATTAAATTCATCACTAGCTAAAATATTTGCCAGCCCATAATCTAGTCATTCCACATTCAAATACAAGGTTCCTGCTTCTAAAATATTTTCAGTCTAGACTGATTTCAGCAGCACAAGAACATTTAAATGTAACAGGTCTTAAATGTAAATAACTTCTGGGTACAGTTCAATATAAAATATTATGGGATTTAAACCTTATTATGTGATTATCAACTCAGTGACACTAGACTGATGGGATCACGGTAGAATGTCTAATGTAAGAAAAAAGGATAATTAATTTAATAAATGGTAATGTATTTAGCATATACAGACAATTACTAACACACTCTAGGGCAAAAGCTTAAATACTTGATATGTATGTCATACATATGTCACACATTTATTCCTGAGCACAAAGGTTACCTCCATGCTGCAATGGGGAGATGTGACTCTGGTACAGATGGATGTACCTGCTGTCACCTTAGCTCAGCTCTCTCACATAACAGGGAAGCAAACACATGACAGCAGAGGCTTCAGCCCCACGAACAAGAGCCTGGTCCCCACAGCAGTACTGTATAGCCCACAGTGAAACTCATGCCACCACATATTGCAGCTAAGGGGAGGCCCCTAAGTGGAGTAGCTGAATTGGATACAGGATCTTCAGGGAGGTGATGAATAAATGCCTGTC
This sequence comes from Grallaria varia, assembly GCA_013396735.1. NCBI lineage: Eukaryota > Metazoa > Chordata > Aves > Passeriformes > Formicariidae > Grallaria > Grallaria varia. The sequence continues at coordinate 876,935 of VWZG01012327.1, read as the reverse complement.
TTCTGTCCATCACTCACCAGAGGAGCCTGTACCTTCCTCAGTCTGTAGAGAAACCAGATTCTTAACTTGGTCACTCATGTTCGGAGAAAAAATTAGGAAAGCAAGTATCCTCATAACTAGTAACTTGGTAGATTAAGGATGAATGACATCATGCAATGCCATTATAGATTAAATTACTTTGGTTCACTAGTATTTGTAACAGGGTCACATCTGCCCATGCACTGAATCCAAAAATACAGAAAGAAACAAAAAAGACAGCTGGTTCCAGCCTCACTTTGGACATCCTGCACCCACAAGAGCAAAAATCCTGAGGGATTCTGGCTTTTTTTTTTAAACATTCAGCATCTTATAGCTATAAAAGTATAGAATTACTTAGCATGTTGTATTTGTACAGAGTATATAATACTCCAGTGTGCATTTATATTGTACAGGATGTGTTCTTATATATGACATCTACTGCTTGTTTATAACACACATTTCAAACAAAAGTTATCTGAGAGAAAGGAGATGGACATTCTCCATCTCAAACTTTGTTTAAAATTTTCACATATGCATAAAAATTAGTCTTTAGAGAAACTCAGTGAAACAAACCCTTTTCTGCAAACAGTACTGGTTTTGTGAATCAGACATTTCTGATTAAACAGTGTTCATTAAAATAAAACTCTGGCAAATCACAGTGCTAACCCAAACATCCCTTCAGCCTGTAACGTTCTATGAGGAATTTGGATGCCGGATCTTCCATTATTTTTGCTAAGAATAATGGCAGACGATCTCTGCAACGAATTTCATTGCATGATGTGTTTATATGTACATTCAGCTTCAGTAACATCATAAAACTAGACATTTGTGCAAGCGACTAACCTATCTCTGTGCATGAGAAGATGAATCCAAAACAGAACCAAAAAAAACCCAAAGAATTTTTGAATGAAAACAACTTTTGAACATTTATAACCCTGCCTGTATTTCCCTCCAGAGTACCACTGACCATCTCAGGTATGAGATAGACACTAAGAATCATGGGGTCATAGAATCATTAAGGATGGAAAAGACTTTTAAGACCATGAAGTCCAACCATTAACACAGCACTACCAAGTCCACCACTAAACCACGTCCCTAAGTGCCACAGCTATTCTAAAAAAAGTTATGAGCCTAGATGAGAGCTCTGTGAATTATATTTTAGGATTTATATATCCAAATTCAATTTGCTGCAATGTCCAGCTTCTGGGGCCAAAGAGCATTGTAGCATACCAGGGAAATTTTTCATCTAATTCTCCCAAGCAAGCCTCCAAACCCACACTCCCACTTTCCTTTTCATGGAAAAAGGGCTGTTGGATGAAGGATGGTACACGCCAGGATTTTACCCTGTAATGGAGACACGATATGACAGCAGAGTGGGAAAGTTCTCAGTGTGCGCACATTTTGAATGCGTGTAAGCCTGAGGCTCAAACCCTGCAGAGAGCCTGAAAGAGGGGTCACACCATACCAACTCTCAGGGGGAAAAGCATGTTTCCCAGTATTTTTATGTAGCAGCAGGCACGTTTGGGGCACTACTGTAAAATAAATAATAATCTTTCGTAAACTGAGGTTGACACCCTGCTCCAAGCTCAAACTATTAAGCATGTTGCTTTGTTTTTGCCTCAGAGGCAGAAATAAAGAGTGACATATCCCACATGGCTAAAATTCCTTGGCCTTTCTCTCTGTCACATTAACATTATTAAAAACATTTAAACTTGGTGGTTTTTTGCTGTTGTTGTTTTGGTATTCACATTGTTATTTTGTTTGTTTCCTTCTTCTACTCCAACCCATTGTTTTCACTTATTACCCATGCTACGAACAACAACCGATGAAGCAGCAAAAGCCCTGTACAATTGTTCGGGGAGCAGCAGTAGTCCCATCATGCTGCCTGGATTTCAGCCCAGAGCATCGGTTCAGCATGCAAGGTTACCAAAAACAGGCGGTGATAGCTCAGATCTGCCTCTCTCACCTAGAAAGAGAGGGAAAACTCATAGTTAGAAAAGGAGCATGTGCAGATGTGGGTTGTCAGCTCTGCAAGTGCCCTCCACAGGGGAGCTCAGTGCTGAGCTGAAGACAGTGCTGTGGCTCTCAAGCAGACTGTGCTCTGCCAGGTTCTGGGTAGATGCATAGTACACAACTTTAGAAAGCACATTCTTCTATAACTTTCTACAACAAAGGTCAAAACATATATTTTATCCTGGAAATTAACATTTCCAGCAAAAGAAAAACAAAGTTATTGTTCTTATTAGCGTTGTTGCTACTTCAAAATTTGAGCAGCAATAGAAAGACGCCAGTTCCAAGTCCTAACTGCCTAAAGCATATCACCAGAAGCATTGAAGAATCTTTAAAACTCTGACTTGGGCAGCCGGCTTTCTCCCAGTAATTATTTTCCATCTGGGGTATGGTGTGTCAGCTTTCTGAAAGCACTGTCATATAAATACATTTTGCCATAAGCAAACAAGGTCTTTACACTAAAATCTGCAACCCATTGCATAGAAACATCAGTGTGTTTACTGTAAAGTTAATTGCAAGCTCTTTATTTTGTTTTAAAAGTTTCATAACAGTGAGAATGTTACTAATAAAATGCTCGTGTCCAAAACATGATAGACTTAAAACAAGGATAAAATTATTTAGACTATTTCTACTCATCCAGAGTGAACAATACAAATTTTTTTCATGAGAGTTTAAAGAGAATTACAATTCAACATTTTAATTTAAAGATCACAATAAAGAAACAACCCTGAAACTTACACAAAACATTCCTTTTCTCTTGTTCTGTGAAATAAGTATTCACAGTGATGATATAAGAACCTGCAGAAAAAGATACATTGATTAGATTAGATAAGCATGAACAGCAACAGAGATCAAACTTGAAACCAGCATGCGTATCAGCTATGGAGAGCTATTTTTATCATCTTTGATTTATACTCAGCAATGAGACTCAATTATGAGAAGAAGAAATATCAATTAAGTGGGAGAAAAGTTGTATTAATGGGACAATAATGTTTTTCTTGCTGCTTGAGTTGTCCGTTTGTTTTTAGCCAGAGGAAAGCATCTTTGAATTTTACAGAGAAATTAGGATCTCTAAATTACTTTCCTCTGACAGTTAACTACATGCTGCCAAGTTCTCAGTGCTGTTTCTGCAAGGAGTACATCAGTGCTCATTCACATCCTCACCCCGCTTTGCCATGCTGGCTCACCCTTTGTGATGGATTTTCAGTCCCCATCCTGAGGTAGCTCATCCAGATCCACGGAATCCACATACGGGAACACCAAGCTGGAAACCCCACCAAGAAGAGCAGCCATAAATACCTTCTATCTATAAGGAATGCAGCATTGTAAGACTTGGTTGTTTTTTTCCTTTTTTTTTTTTTTTATCTTAGACAGTTTCTGCTTCAACTCTCAAAACAGATTTTATCCTAATAAAGGCTTTTATTACTATAATTCACCTGTCATTACACAACATTATACAATTCAGTAGCATAGCCCAACTTTCAAAGTAAGGAACAGTCCCATTTGCTTTCAAATGGAAGACAACATAAACAAAACATTTCATTAGCATAGAGAGCTGCAGATTTATTTATTAATAATTAAAAAAAAAGCATTGCCAAGACTGCCACCTACACTTAAGAAACTTTGCTATGAAAACTCAGTGGCATGAGTAAAAAAGAAAAAAAACCTGTGGGCACGAAACAGTCTTCAGTCACAGTTTGATTGCCAGGCAATTGACAAAATAATTTGTACCCGTCGATTTTCATGAAGGAAATTTTTACAATGGATTTGCCAAGCAGATTTTTAATTTTAATCAGTAATGAAAAAATGACAACATGGATCACAACAAGACATCAGCCGTTAAATGGGCTTTCGCGATTGCTGTCAGGACGACTCCATTAGACAGCCATACCTTTGTGGGCATCAATCACGCTCTTCAAACTCTTGTACATCTTCGAGATTTAATTAGACATTTAAGTTCTTTACTAGCAATTTGCAAAACTGTCACTTACTAAAAGTGCAAGACACCAAAAAAAAAAAAAAATTTAAGGGTGAGGGAGAGGTTTCTTCTGAACCCTGAGAGACTGTTCATCTAATTCCTGGGAGCAGTTTTAAAGCCACCAGTACCCTTCACTGAGTCTGACCAAAGCCTTTGAAGGCTGATTGCTCCCACAGACTGAAAGGGAGCAGAGTAGTGCCTCAGACACAGCTGCAAGCTGCCTTACACCACTGTGCTGCAGCGAGGGAAGCACTGGCGAGGGAGCATGGCTTTGTGCCTCTACAAATTCGCTTGATGTCTCTCACAGTCAGGTGCAGCAGGAAACACTTTCTCAACTTCCCGGGGAAACTGCTCTTTTGGGTTGGGAATAGCATCTTTCTAAACCCTGTACAAAATCAGCCCCTGGCTGTTTTCACAGTGGAGGTGTGCTCCAGGACACTGAGCTACCAGGTCAGCAGCTCCAGGACTCACAGAGGGAGCACGACCGAGATGTCTCCTTCTGAGCCTCTGTGCCTCATGGGGCTTTGCATTGCTGGGACTGGCTTTTCTGTTTGTTCAGAGACATTTCTGAAACAAAACTGGCATTTTTTTAGTGCTTTTTTCAGTTTGTTAGGATGGCATCTTTGTTACCATTTTGTCAAATGGGTCTTCACAGCTTTTGTGATGGACGGTGATGGAAAAGGAAAAGCCCCAGCTGAGAAAGTGTTAGGCTTTGGTAGTTATCTTATTCTTCTCCTCCAGATTTCTGAAAGCAAAACTGTAGTCTCCTTTAAATGAACTTTGGCATACTACATAGCATTAGATCAATAGCTATAAAAGGTGGATTGTGAAAATGCTGTTAGTCATCAGTGAAAAATTTGCCCAAGGCAAAGATGTACAGTATAGAGTTATTTTCAGGCTAAAGTTTTTTTAATGGAATCTTTTTCTCTTTGGTGGTGAAACTAGGGGGCAGGAACACTCAGTTTTCCTGCAGATCTTCAGCACAATGACGGAATGCATCAAACTTCAGCCATTAGCACATGAGAGCCTTCTATTAGTCACCGTTACGAACTGATATGGGATCATTTTTGTATTTTGCAATTATGCCCTCACAAAAAATACCTGTTCTCACCTGCACAAACTCCTTGTTGCTTTACTGAGGGAGACAGATGACTCCGTGTCTTATTATTCAAGCAAAATTAGCTCCTTGCATTCCCAAGCAACCACAATCATTGTCATGGCAATTTTCATGACTCTCCTGGGTAAATATAGTACCCGTTCACATCAGCGAGAGGGTGAGCTGTGGCAGGGTGACAGGATGGAGGCAGTCATATATTTAGGAGCATTCAGTGGTGGATGAGGGGTCAGCCACCGCACAGAGGAATGCAGCAAGGGCAGAGCCACTCCTGCCTGAGCTTCGACCCTTCACCACTGGCCTCCAAGCACTGGAGGTGCAGAAAACACTGGTGAGCACAGGCTCTCTCTGACCCCCATGCCTCCTGAAGCACTCCTGCATGCGCAGCATCCCTGGCACAGGGAACATCGGCAGCAGCAGAGGCAGGGTGACAGGCGTCAGGAAAATGAAAGGAGACATTTGAGCTCTGGGGGAGGAAGTCAGGGAGTTTCTCAAAGTGCTCAAGGGGACGTGCCGCCCACGCCAGTCGTCCTGGCCAGAGAAGCAGCAAGCACAGCAACGCAGGGAGGAGGAAAGCAAGTTATCTGTCCCCCAGAAAATAAACGGGAAAGAAGAGAGCAAAGAGATCCTGCTTTGTGCTGCCTTACCATGCACCTGGCATAAGCACCTGCCTGATCAGCAGGCACATATGGCAAATCAAGGAAAACATCCTCTTGCATGTTACCTGTAGTAACTTTGCAGTTTTGTGGTACCCACCAGTTCTTCATGGTGCTATCATCAAATCCCTTAGTGTATTCATCAGTATCTCAGTGCTTCTGAACTGGAGAGCACAGGGGTGGCATGTGCAATGTGGACCTGTGTTTGTACCTGCACACGTTCAACTGGACCTCCCGCAAAAATAATCAGCAACGTAGCAACAAAACTCTATAGCATTCTTCATCTTCCATGAGCTGCCAAGCTTCATAGCTAATTAAGGTCTACATTGCAGCTATGAGTCAGGTGTCTGGTAATAGTATCAATATAAATGGCTTTTCAAATGAGAAGGCTGAGGCTAACAAGAAACATAATGTTGGAGGCCAGAGCTTAAATGCTACATCCTGAAGTTTAATTCCATCTCACTGCCATTTTTATGAACTACTTTACCTTTAAAAGGCTCAGTTTTTGGAATTAAACATGTGCATGCATGTGTGTACATATAAAGTCTTTCTCCCTCTTTTCAGGTACACTTGCACCACGTACACATTTGTATTGTAAATTCTAGCATCTTCATATTAAAACTCTACTCTCTTCAAAAAGTAGGCTCCTATTTCAAAGGGTTTTTCCATGCTGGAGAGACAGTGGCTGCAGGACTGAGAGGACAAGGAGTGTAAAGGAGTGTGGCCTCACAGCTGGCTTGAGCAGCCCAAGGACTGTTCTGCCTGGAGGCGACACACAGTGATGGCCCTGCTGCCCATCTGCAGAGCAACCCGTGCTGAAAGGACCCACATGCTGATGAAACAAGAATGTCTTCCCAGCAGTGGCACTGGGATAATTAAACCACTCTAAGTCCCTAATGCCTTCCAGCACTGCTATTTTAGCAGTGTGCTTGGTCCTCTCCCAATGCACCACAGACTCCTGCACAGTATTTTTCTGTTGATTAAAGTGTTCGGTGGAAAAAATCAGTGAGGTCACCTGGTTTATCCATCCCCTTAGCAATGCCTTCTTCAACTTCCTTATTCTAGCACTCCTTAGAAAAGGCTTCAGCAACTCAAATGAGTGGTTCACCTCGGTAAGGCTTGAACAAAGTCCACGGTATTTGGCCAGTAAAGTGCATTGACAAGTGGGTGCAGACGGCAAAGCTTCTTGTTCTTTGGTGCCAGGCCGGCAGGTTGTAACGCAGAGGTACCAGGAACACACCATGTATCAACCATTTCTCACTGGCCAGAGACTTTGGAGAAATGCTCCCATCGGCCCCAACCATCCTGCTCCTATCTGCACCATCAGCTCCATGACCCACAGAGGCAATGGGCCAAGGGCCAGGACAACCTTCTACTCTCCCAAACTGATGAGTTCCCCAAGGCCTCTTCTTCCAGCTTGCAGAAATCACCTGAACTTTAGACTTTTAACTCTTCAGCACCGTACATGCCGTCTTGCACTGCAACATGAGTCAGATGTCTCTCTCTGTGTCCCATCTGAATTTCCCCTCTGCTTGCATACTGTCCTTCCAGCTTTGGACCCCTCAACATTTCCAATGTCTGCATGCTCTACAGCAAGCTAGTTCAGCCAGCAATTAGGCAGACCTGTAGGAAGAAAAGGCAATAGCCTTTGCCAAAGATGCACTTAGAACTTCACCATGTTGCATACAATCAAACTAAGAATCACTGATTTCATTACACAAAAATGTTTGTGGTTATCCTGAAGGAAAGAAGAGTAAGTTAACCAGGTGCCTAGGATAAGACCTTGGTTTGGAAATTTCTATACTGCTTAGATATTTTTGGCTTATCCAAAAAAAAAAAAAAAAAAAAAAAAAAAAAAAAAAAAAAAATTAACTTGATCTGGAAAGAATCTATTGAAATAAAAATTGTCAATCTGATAAAGATATTATTTGGGCTCTTTTTTTCAGAATATCTGACACAAAATTCATTGAAGATAATAGCGGTTTTTTCACTAACTTGAATGGAGTTCATTCATGCAGCTCTTATCTCCTTGAAACACTTAGGACAGATATTTATGCTGGTTTTACAGTAGTTTTTCAATTTTCTAAAATCATGTTTTTACAACATTCTAGTCCTTTCTTGTGGATTTTGCCATTTACTTTACTAACACCACAAAAATCTCATGCCTGAACTTCAGCAGTTTTTAATAAATCTACATTAGCAGATGAGCTTTATGCTTCTGAGTGATGGGTGCAAACTTAATACTAAAAATATAAAATGATCATATGTAGGCCAATGTTAACCTTCACTTTAGGAACAGCTAACATAATTCAATAGATCTAAAATTTGCAGTTTTGCATAGAGTCGCATTGGAGATTGTGGCTTGTAACTTCCATACATGAAGTGGATTAAGTGGTTTTGGATGCAATATTTTCTCATCACATCTACAGACTAGAGTTAGACTTATTTCAGTGAAAGTCATGATCAAATGAATGTTAATCCCTTGTAAACTGTATCAAGATAAACCTTGCTTCATTTTGGATATTGGTGATAAATCAAAGCTCAGCAGAGGTGAGCTGAAATTTTATATAGGATGTATTGGTTTTGTTAGCTAATTCAGTCTGTGAGAGAATGAGCAACAGTCACCCAATAGAATCCCACATCTCTAGATTAAAGATACTTTTACAGTCAGTTTAGGCTCTCTGATTACTACCAGCTAATTTCTAATGAGGCTGGGCTGTAATTTGCAGGTTTGCCTCAAGTCCAACTTCCTCCATCCTCAAAGCCAAGTGTTACATCAAATAAACCTCAAAATTCCCACTTAATTTTGACTTCCACTTAACTCCTTGACTATCTGCCACTGCTCCCTCCCATTCCCACAGCTATTATTTATACAAACACACAGACATGCTTGCCCTTCAGTGGTACTGGTAGCATAAGGATCTTGCTCTGAAAAGGGTCTTCTTTTGATGTAGAAATCTTGCAACAGAATTCATCCTCTCCCACAGGCTCTCCTGAAGTTTCCATTCCTGTGGACCTAAAAGCAGAAGAAAACAAAATAAAATCATAACTTTGCAAAGGAAGCTTTAAGTACTCTGGAACTTGCTAAAAAGCCACGGCTTTGTGTTCTGGAAAACTCATGTTATTAGCTTTCCTGAAGCTTCTGACAGTACCATGGGCAAAATATAGGTCCAGCTCCTTGGCAGATGTTAGCCAGCAGGGCTGTGCTGATTTTCTAAGCTTCATCTGGCTCATAATGATCTCTATGCAACTTTTTTTACATATAAGTACCATTCATATCCAGGAGCATTCAGTATGTTTTCTTTTCTATATTCTTTTTCTCTGGTTATCTGACTTGCTACCAAAACAAATAAACTAAAATAACCCTACACACATGTCTATTGTGTCGTATCCACAAAGGATTCTGTTATTACATATGCAGAAGCGGAACTTCTAGAAAATAAAACACGAAACTGTTTGAGTCTCTAAGGCCAATTACAACTACTCTGATTTAAAAGGATTATAGAGAGGCAGGCTCTGTGCAATAATTTCCAGTCTAATTACAATTTACAAAGAATCTTCATTGTTGTCAAAAATATTTAATGTGCTTTGGCATTTAGCAAATAATCTTTTTTTTTT
>VWZG01012327.1:852883-865520 GCA_013396735.1 Grallaria varia | reverse complement strand
AAAAAAGGAAAGAAAGAAAATATGATAATAGATCCTTGCTCCAGAAAACACTGGACTCTGAGTGCAGTCCATCAAAAACACCCCTGCCTCCCTCCGTGGAAGATGAAAAGCCTCCAGGTTTTCAAATATGCTAAATGCACAGGGCATCGTCTAAGGGAGCAAAATCATGTGGAAGCTGCACAGACGGGCACAACATGTCTTTAATCACCCCCACTTCCATCAGGCAAGAAAGCCTCAGAAAGCTCGGCTGGTTAGATGCAAGGGCTTGACATGTGAGGGCATCCACGTCCCACCCCCACGCTGCCCCCCCAGCCATCCGCGCTATCGGATGAGATCTGTTATCAGCCTTAGTTAGATCATAATGAAATAATTGAAGGACTCAGCTGAGGGTGACTGCAGTGTAGTGAGGTGAATTAATTTTCCCACCACAGCAGGGCATGTCAGATCTGGCCATGAGCAGGTCAAGCCATTATTTTTTGTGGGTGTGTGAAAATGATTGACTGGATTTCGGCACTTAGGGAGGGTTTGTGGAAGAAAAACAAAGGTGTACCTTGGCCATGCTTTATCCTTTAAATAGCAGGCCGCAAAGAAAGTAAAACAGTTTCTAAATTAACACAGAGAGAAGCTTTTTATTCAGGATTAAAAAGGAACTTCATGCAGCTTCAGATATTTCGTCAGGCATCGGTAAAATAGACATTTCAATCCACTCCGGGGAAGACGGGGTGGGGTGGGGTGGTTACAATAAGTTTATAGCTAAAATGTTTGCAATGTGCAACGTCTAATGATCAATATCACAGCCCCCACTCCCAAAAAATGGGACCACAACATTGAAGATAAAACATTCAGCGAGAGTCAGAGATGTGTTTTGGATCCAAGTACTTTGAAACATTGTACTGAAGGCCAAACAGCACATTATGTGCTCAGTAAAGCTAACCAAATGTCTATCATTTTTCCCCAGCTATTTAGGCTTAGGGACAATTGTGATTTTCAAAATTTCCTGTGTTCTCACAGGTTAAATAAATTGCTGCTTTAGTGAATTTTCCTAAAAGCAAACAGCTCCATATTTTAAAAGAACTACTCATTTTAACCAAATTCATGTAAAACCTAGAAAGGCAAGCTACCTTGCAATTATGATTTTTCTCTTAAGAAGAAACTATCAGAAGGAAAAATGAAATTTCTATCAATGTTTTTCTCTGTACTCCCATGTCAGATTTTTACGTGTGTTAGCTCAGCATTGACATTCACCAGCAATAAGAGAAAAATGTGAAGCCCTACTACAGCACTATATTGTTTGGTAAAGACTTTTTAGTGGTTTTCTTTTAATTTTTAAGGTTGGTACTACTGAGGGGAAAACCAGTCTAAGTTGTACATTGTGTTGTATAATTTTTCCAAGAATGATGTTGTGAAGAAACCATCTTACTAAAGCCATCCCTGGAATTTGCTTCAACTCACAGAAATCCCCTGTCAATTTCCATTGTGACTATGAAGAGGAAACACAATGTCTTGCCTCAAGAAATGGAAAATACTTATTGAAACAAGTTCATAATCTCTTGCAAACTCCTAGACCTGATTCAAAAGATGAGTAGTTGGAGACCAGAGGAATTTTATACAGAAATTAAATTAGGTAACTGAACAATATGATTTTAATGTAAAACACTCAAGGCTGAATTGACTACTGAAAACCAGGATTCAGAAGATAAGATATCTGTACTACAAACCATCAGGTTTCCTCTTATTTTCTTCTTGAATCTAGAAACAATTAGAAACAGGGTGCAAGTTACCTCCTGTATTTGGATGGAGGGAAGAAACACATTTTTCAGAGGTGACTTTGCTAATTCCTTTCTGTTTTGTTTCTTTACCATAGCATTTAGAAAAGAGGAAGATGAAGGAAGGAAGCACCACTCAGACTTCTCTTGTTAAAAATAAATGAGATGAGAAAAAAAATTGTGCAAACATCTATATAAACTCCAAGCTGTGCTTTCTTAATTACAGAAGAGGCAGAAACACCTCTAAAATACCCCTAGCAATTATTCACCAATCTTTCTTTTTAGCAACTTTCCAGGCCCAGTCCCCTCAGAGGTTCCCGTGCAACCTCCTGACAAGCCAAGTGAGAACAATGTGATTATTTAGCATCAAGAGAATACAAAACCTTATACTACAGCACCNAAAAAAAGGAAAGAAAAAAAGAAACACATTAAAAATACATTCCTCATGAGATACTAATACCAGCTCATACCAATATCTGGACTGCAGCAGGAGGTGCCAACAGCTCCTTCATAAACTAAAGGAAGCATAAGGTGTTGCCACATTTTTGACCCTGATGCACGAGGGCTTCATCATTAGAAACAGCATATATTACTGGCTCATGAGAAATTGTATGTAAAACCACTTTTAGGAAGTATTCTTTCTCTGTAGTGTCTTTATTTTCTGGTTTCTTTATAAATATATGTGTGTCTGTGCATAGGGCTATATGTATATGTGTATGTGTGCATATATATATATATATATGTATGTGTGTATTTCTCTCCTGTCTCCTTGCTGATGAGCCTCTTGCTCTCTCTCATTAACCCCGAGCTGTTAACCCCAGTCTCTCAAACACGGGACCTCTGTGCAGATGAGTGCACGTTGGGAACAGAAGAAACTGCTAAACTCCAGCTTAAACACCAACAGCACTCTAAGGAACATTTTCTTGACAGCTGTGGTAGCCAAGGGACAGGAAGAAAAGATAAGGATACAGCCTTTTCTTGAGTGGGGAGAAATGAAAAATACTTCAGCAGATGCCCACAGTATTTTCTGGGCCTGGAGATTTGAATTTTCCTCAGGCAGCCCAAAACAGAGGAAGCAGAAAGTGGCCTTTTATTCATTTATTGTCCTGTGTTAAATACCTGTTTCAAACTACTATCCTCTGCTCTGTTTCCTGCTGCTTCCTGTCAATGCTGCCCATGAGATGGAAGCCTCCCCTAGCTCTGCAATCTGCTGACAAAGCACAATACAAAAAAGCTGTTCTCCAGGGTACACACCTGTGCTTTATCACACCACCTTTTTCCCCTCCCTCCTCCCTCGCACTGCCATCCTCTGATGTCTCATACACAGGATTTTGTTGGCCTGAAACTGTAAGCCCCTCCAGGCAGAGACCTTGTCTTTTTTGGTGTGTTTGTGAGGTGATGCTCCTCTGCCTGGAGTTCAGCCCTTCTTTGCTCTTCCATCTCTTCAGCGACGCAGAGTTCTACTCCCTTTCTGACAAAATCCTACTTCAAACATGCACTCATACTGCTTTGGGTCTTGAATTTCCATTGCAGCAAGGGAATGTGTTCTATAAATGGCATGAACGCTGATTGGTAATACTATGTGTTAATTGGCAATATCTGCCTTCAGTAAGCTCTGCAATATGTGTTATATCACACTGACTAGTTACATACCCATGATAGTAGGTATTAACTATTTGCAAGATAAATGTGTGCTCCTTTGAGGGAAGCATGTGAATGTAGTAGTTTTGTTTAATTAGCCTTTATGGCCTGTCAAAAGCTGGAAAGTGAAGAGAGCATCCATCGAATGTGACATGCTGTCAAAACCAGGCAAAGCAAGTATTGTCTCCCCCGCTGTATAGTTCCTTCAGAAACATCCCCTTGAGATAATCATCTTAGCAGTATCAAACTCTTGGCAACCCTGACCTGATCCAGAGCTCACAAAAGGCAAAAGGAGTCTTCCTCAGACTTCACTGGTTTTCAAGTGCATCACTGTTGCTAAAGGAGGGCTTAGCAGTTAGACAACACTCAGTTCCCCCCAGGACTACCCTAGCTGAGAAACCAGTGACACACTACAGCAGTATTCTCTAGGTTCTGCTTTTACTTTTCCTTTTTTTGCCAACCCAGAAGTGTCCTTCCCTGACCATGGAGGGGGGTTCTGTACCCAGATTCTGTACCCAGAATCCACCATCCAGCGGGTTTCGAATGGCTTCACTGAGCAACTGCAAATCCAATAACCCATCCTCAGCGTGCCACCAAGGAAATCCCCCTGCCTGCATGCTCAGATCTGACCTGGCATGTGCTGCCTGAAATCCCTCCATTGTCTCTGCTGTTTAAAGAGGCTCAGTTGCTTCTTCTTCAGCTGAAAAGGAGTGTTTGGCAAACCCACTGATTTTAATGAGATCTATTATTGTCTTTGGATCAAAGGCTCACTTGATGGCAGCTATTAGCACCTTTCACCATAACAGTAATTTAAAGGTGACCACAGGCATCTTCTGTTTACTCCTCAACAGTACCTCTTCTTTCTTCCACCCAGATTGCAGAGGTCTGTGGGCACATACTTGACCAAAGATGAACTTGGTGTGTGTCTTCACTGTCAACAAAAGAGTAGGAGGGGGAAAAGGGAATCTCAGTGTTATAATCCGCACTATTTCCTGACAATTTCAGGTGAAATAAAAGCTTTAGTTTTCATCCTTTTGTAGGCACTGCTGTAATCTCTCTCTTCACTTACACAGCTGACTTTATCTAGCTGGCATCCAATATAAAGTAGAGCATCCAGTTCACCACAGTGGTATAGCAATATATGTATCACCCATTTTTTGCCTTGCCTAAATGACTGGTTTTGGGGGGAGATATTGGTTTTACTGGGTTGGTCTGTTCCACTTGAAGGAATTCAACTCCGTCCTTCCTTCTCTTCTTGCATGTACTGTCTCAATGCAGTTGCTTTAACCTGTGGATTTGTGGATGAAAACAAAACATAACTTTATTCTCACAGCTGAAAATGTAAATTAGGCTGTTTCTGAGAGGAAAGTTGAGCCAGAAACATAGTCATTTTAATAAACAGCCAAATTTTACTCTATACAGTACTGAGATGATAATCAGTTGATTACATCTGAGAATAATATCTAATTTATAATAGTGGTATCATAGACCGGATTTTCCAGGCTGCCCAGTTGATGCACAGGAGGATGCCGGGTCTCTGGCATGTCATTTTTCAGAATAGGCTCCTGATAAGCAGTGCTGTATGTTAAAAGCCATTAAGCATGCTAACATCTTCTTCCATCTTCCAAATACCTACTAAGCTTGGTACAGAGGCACATGGCTGAACTTCACATACTTTGCAAGGTATTAACATTGCATATAACCACTATTTATTATAGGACTACGAAAGATGGAATAAGGAAAATGAAACACTTGTACTATCTTCAAGAACGATGGTTTCATTCGGTCTGTTTGCATGACCTATAAAGAAATTTCACGTAACTATTCTTGTCAGTCATGTTCAAATAGCTCAGCCCTGCCCTTTCTGTGTCACTCTTCTCTCCACTGTGCTTGCCATTCCTGCTTCCACCCTCACAGCCATTAAAGCAAAACATTCATCCACAAATTGTTAATTTCTGCAGTTATATATGAAATCTCCTTTCTATTTCATGGAACTACCATGTATCTAGTTTATTTTTCATAATTGTTTCCAATTAAACATAACTAATTCAGTCTTAACATCTCATTTTTTACTTAACTTCAAAGGCGATGAAGCAACTTATATACAAAATTAATTATGTCTATTATCACTCAAAGAAATCCACTTAATTCTTTCAAGCCTGGCAAATGATATAAAAATGTTGGTTTGATAATATTAACATCAACAACTTAAACTGTATTTAAACTGGAAAGGAAGAAAATAGAAATAATTAATTGCTCATCACAAATCTGGCCAATATGGAATGCCATGTGCTTCTGCTTTTCTAATAAATTAGTTTGCTTTCTGTGCACCATTTTTTGTAAGGTATATAAGTAGTTGAAGGAGCATATTGAAAAATGAACAATCAGGTTAATGAGGAAAGTGATTAAAAGTTATTAAAACCAAAGCCAAAATGTTGAGAAAGATGTAGAAGGTTTGAAAAGTTGTCCCATGTAAGCAGGGCCAGAAAGCATTCACCTTTTATCTTCTGTTCTTCTGTTTTTATCTTTCCCTGCCCTCTGTGAGAAAATTTATGATGAAAAAGGAAGCAAGAAAACAACACAGGAGAATAACTGAGGCAATCACATTGATTTATGCGCTAAAACTCACGAAGGGAGGGGCAAAACTCAGGCAACCTCAGACCTCCAATGTTACAAACGCTGTGATGAGTTTACCAGGGCTCTGCATGGGAAGCAGGTATGTCTGAGGGGCACTGGGGCCAAGCATGGATGGGAGCAGCTATTAGCAGCCAGCACTCCTCCTAACTCCAACCCACTCAGAGCCCCTGGCAGCCAAAGGGTGCCACAGAAGCCTGCATGGGTGGGTGTCACAGCAATCTAAACAGACAGAGCAGAAATGAATTTCACCGCCAGAGATTAGCCAGCAAATTAATCTCAACCTCCCTATCGGAAAAGCACAGAGATGGAAAGAGCCTTCACCGCGCTCCTGAGAGCTGTTGCTGCCCATGGTGCCTATCCGAAATCAGCTCACTCTGCCCCAGCACCCTCAGCAACAGAGGACGTCAGATGTTATGGCTGGGCAGAAGCCAGGAGGAGGTGATGTAGTGCCAGTGCCACCCCAGAGAAGGGTTCTGCAAAAGCCTCCCACAAAACAAAGAGCCAGATCCACCACAAGTGATGCTCATTGCTCTGTATACCAGAAGGCAGTAATATTGACTTATGCAAAGGAATGGTACAAAGTCCCACATTTATTCCCAGGGCACAGTCTCACTTCGGTGTTTAGACTGCCTCCTAAAATAAGCACTTCATGGTAAGTGTTTGCAGAGTGAGGCACTACTTACCTATTGTCTAACATCAGAAAATTCCCCTCTTGATTTGCCAGTCCACGTTCTCACACATTTTTCTCACTTCTTCTACTTGCCATGTTAGCCAGGTGCATACCATGACCAGAGCTGGATTCCAGGGTGATCTTGCTGAGCAAAACTTTGCAGTTTTGAAAGAACCAAAAATCCGCATCAGAGTAGAGGTTTCAAAGCTGGGTATGGGAAGAAAATTCAAGCTGCTGTAAATGGTTGAAATACTTTGGTCAGAAGTACTGAATACAGGGAAGCCCAAGCACAGAAAACTCCAGCTCAGCTATGGCCCCGCAACCCAGGAGCCCCTAAACCCGCTCCTGCAGAGGTGAGTCTGTCACTGGAAGCTACAAGACCACCATGGGGCCACAGGAGGGTCACACCAGCAGCAGGGATGAAGTCCAGGACCACCCTAGCCCAGAGAGCCCAAAGGGTGGACAGCAAAGAGGGAGCAGTGAGGAGCCAGGCTGGTTGTGCTGGAAATCTGCTTTGCTGTACAGTTTTGAAATCATTTGGAAGATATGTTAGAACAGGCCTGTTCTTTTGAAAGTACTCAGTGCCAGCAAACAAGTGTGTTTTTAACAAAATAAATGTTTCAGCACAAAAGCTTTGACCAGATTCACAGAGGAGCACAGTCTGCTAAATGTTCTCCTCAGCAGTCGATCTATAGGATATGAGAGTCTGCTTTAGCCAGAAAAATAAAAGCCCAGTTTCTTAATTTGTGCTGCCTCAGCTCACGCCTTGCACTGTAAGAGGTCACTCTCCAGCCTTTAGCCAAGGTAGCAACCTGTAAGAAGACCTCTGCAGATCACTGAAACCCATGTATAAGCCGGATTCAAAGTTGAGCCGTGGTGGCAGGAGGTTTTCCATCAGCCTCAGTATGCACAGAGACCTTAATGAAGAGCGTGGATGTTCCCAGACAGTTTTCACACATTCATGACTGCTTTTCCACCCACTGAAAGGACTGATTTTATCTTGTAATGCTTGAGTCCAACCATGACATGTACTGATTGGAAACTCTCAATGCATGAAAGAGGAACATCTGCTAAACAGGAATACAGGATTCTGCCCTGACTCAATCCCTTCACTCCATTTCAGCATTGAAAAGGGGATATCATGCCTCCATTGATTGCCAGTACTGAATTCCCAAAGTAAAGGAATATTTTCTACTGACATAAAACTCCCAAAGGCATTTCCTAATGCCAAACTGACTTCCTTCCCTGCAAGGCAGAGAAGGAAAGAGTCATGTCTGGGAGGGTGTTTTGAGGATATCATCTCTTTTGTCCCCAAACCTCAGTGGCAAAGATTCCCTTTGCAGCTGTTTCAAATCACAGCAACAAAGCAACATCTAACTCACATGGGGAAAGCACAGCCAGGAAATTCGAGAGTCAGTCTTCTACCAAGCAGATCCTGGAACAGAAAAGAAACCAACCTTCTGCTTCTTGTGTCCCTCTACTGGTCTCTACCCTCAGCAAAGACAGCAGAACCAAGCAAAAATCACCTAAAGCAACAGACACGGATAATTTAATAATCACTTGGAGAATGAGAGATTTAAGCTTTTGGACCAGCAGTAAAGCAAGTTGTGAAGTCAAAGCCTTTCTCTTGGGCAAATGCCCAACAAGTAGCTAGTCCTGATTTGCACACACAAAGTGTGTTTATGTCTTCCATGCAAATTCCTATGCAAAAGAGGGGCTGCGCAGCAAAAATTACCCCTCGCCCCTGTTCGCCGTCATCCTTGCTGGAGAGCACACAGCATGCTTGAGAGATCTTGTCCAGACCCACGGGGAGGCTTTGATGAGAACTCTTTTCTAGCACATGGTCCTAAGTGGTATCAAAAATAGTAATTCAGCCATCTCTAAGCAAACAAAACAGAGCCTGTAAGAGACAAGAGCCTGCCAAATCTGAAGTGATGCATGTAACATTTTTCTTTCAGGAAGAAGGGATGTTTTCCCTTTCATCTGTTTTCTGTTTGTTCATTTGGTTTCATTCATTTACAAGAGTCTCCTTTCAACCAAAGGGGGAAAAGTTGATGTTTATTTACATCCTCTCTGCATAATAAGGCCCTGGCCCTCACACACATGGGTAAAGTCCCACTTAAATCAATGGGATTACTTGCCTGAGGAAAGTTAAATAAGGACCAAAGTCCTTGAAGGAGCAGGGCATAAAGTAGCTACCTATTGACATAAAGTATCTACCTCTTCCAATAACCTAAATAATCAGATTCGGCAGTTATCCCAAGTTGTTTCCTCATTTAATCTATAAAGTTGTGTTCTGTTTTGTTGCTAAATCAACACAAAAGTTATCAGCAGAGTTAAGGAGGCAGCACCCAGTCTGATTTCCACACTGTCCGACATGCAGCCCTTTGTTATAATCATCATAACAATATTAAATAAAAGATAAAGACCGCTGTCAAAAAGCTAATCATCAAAATCTGGAAATCACATAGTGAATCTGTCAGTCGTCTGAACTGGACGGGGTCATGAAA
Organism: Grallaria varia; assembly: GCA_013396735.1. Lineage (NCBI taxonomy): Eukaryota > Metazoa > Chordata > Aves > Passeriformes > Formicariidae > Grallaria > Grallaria varia. Next base: position 856,296 of record VWZG01012327.1, on the reverse strand, counting down.
ATGAAAGGGAAAGAATGTGCAGACTGCAGATGATGCCTACATGCTAAATAAAAACCAGCCAGGCAAAAACATATATGCACAAGACTGAGCAATTTGTCACCCTGGGCTATCATGGCTGTTCCCCTGCCTATTGTAACAATGCCAGCATTCAAAATAGTCAGAAAGGAGCTTACAGGAGCTGAATGCCAGCACATGTGTTTTTCCAGCTGGAGCTGAGTCCTGGACCAGTTTCTGAATTCTAGTTTAAGTTTCTTACTCTCTCCCTCAAACAGGAAAAACACATAATGCAAAGACTGAAAGCCCTAAAATAAAAATGTTGAAGAGAAACTAATGCTGGAAAGAGTCCTAAAAACATAGCTGTGAATTTTGGAAGTGTTAACCATCCCTCTGCTGCACACATACCTTCCTTCTCCTCAGAGCCCGCACAAGGCTCGCCTTCCCCCAGCACAGGGGACCAGGGACTGCAAACCCACTGGCATCCTCCCTGCCTTGCACCCACAGCCCAGCATACCCTTGCCCCTACCGGGGCCATCGGGCTGGGAAGGGGCTTTTTCAGTGTGCCTCAGCCTGGTGTTGAAGACTTTACCTCTGAAAATAACAAACGCTTTGATCCTTTCACTATTTTGGCCTTGCAAATTATTAGAGCTTCCCTCTCAGCCCCTTGCCTTCTGCAGCAGGAATGATGCACAAGTGCTTGTTTAAAAAAAAAAAAAAAAAAGTTTATTAAAAAGGTAGTTTGCATCCCTCTCCAAAGTTTACAGCCATCTACTCCAGGAATAATCATTTCAAACTCTGCAGCACTTCACATTTGGTTAAAACCACTTCAGTTTAGAAGTGATTAGAGGTTGAAGATTTGCAGTTTAAAATTTAAATTAAACTGTTTAAAATTATTGGAACACTTCACACATTTAAAGCAAATAATTTTTTTATATTTATTTATCTTTCCTTCCCAGTAGTTCTGGATTTTCATTAGCAAACTGCTGAGCAAAGGCAGCTATTAAAAATCAGGGAGGACTAGAAGTCAGATTTAGGTTTTCAAATCCTAGTAACTTATAAAGGAGAAAGTTGTGAAAAGGACTATGTTTCCACAATGGCAAGGACAGCAAAAATATCTTTAGATACAGAGAGAGAGATGCATGGGAATGGATAATAATAGTATGCGGTTTAAGGCTTGTGCTAAAGTGCTACTTCAGATCATTTGCAGCCAAATTCCTTTATTTATAAAAAGTCTATAACAGAGGCAAACAAGCACACTATACTTTTTTAATTTTCTTTTAGTTTTCTAAGGTTTCATACTTTAAACAGATAAATTAATCCTTCTCTCCAAACTAATGTCTTTTTCTTTTCCACCTAAAGTCACAGACAACATCCCCAAACTTATCACTTCTACAAATTTCTGTGGCACAATGTATTATCTGTATTTGACCTGTGATATACTGCATTTCCATAGAAATTAACCCTGAGCTCCGAAGAAGAAGCAGAAGTGTTTGTGCCAAATTGCAGTTTCCCGTTCATAAAGAGAAAGGCACAGCACACGCATCCATGTAAACCTGAGCTAAACTGAGCCCTTACACAGAGCACAGCCTGATGCTTTCATCTCGGAAGCTCACAGAGCAAGCTGAAAAATGAAACATTTCCTGGTTTGCATCACCACTAAAGCCATGAGAGGGTGGCACCAGCCTTTGGACATGTATTAACTGGAAGAGTGGGCTTGTTTTGTTTTTCTTTTCAGGGAAGGAGGTAGAAAAGAGAACGGGCCTCATATATAATTCTTTTAGTGCCTCCAAACATACATTTATATATACTGATCACTGGCTTTCATCAGTGCTCCTCTGGCTGCCCAGATAATTGAAGAACTATAAATAACCTTTATAGTTAGCAAAGGGTCATTTACAGTTGGTTTTTTATTGTGCTTGAACTCCTTAATATGGTGACAGAATAAGTAAAGAAACGTAAAACTAAGTGAAAATCAAACCCAAGACGTACAGCATCATGTTTAACAAACCCATCAAAAACAGTTTCATCCTTCTCTTACACATCCTGCCTTTTATCAGTAGCTAATAAACTCTGATTCCTCACTAGGCTGCTTGACAGCTATATATGTATGTGAAAAAGTCAATATACAGATTGTATTAGGCTCTGCACTAATTCTTCATGGATGGGAATCTATGACAAAAAAAAAAGAAAAAGAAAAAGAACACATACAAAGCAAAACAAAAAAAAGGGGAGGGGGGGAACAGAAATAAAAGAAGTTGGGGTTTCTCCAAGTACCCACAAGTAATACTCAATACTTGTACATTTGGTATTCAAATCTTTTATGATCTTTATATTAAAACTTCCTACTTGCCACATGCCTTTTTAAGCAGTACTAGTCTTTGACACACACACACTGAAATCTACCCAGTGTGTTAAAGTTATTGAACTGTTGCGAGCTTCCTGACAACAGTGCTCTGCTAATGCCAGTTTTGATTCCACTGACATTAATCTTGGTAGGGCTGAGATGCTGCTAATACTCCCTTCCTAAGCGAGGTAACCCCTTCAAAGGCTGACACACACCACCTCGCCTTGTTCATCAAATATATAATCTTACTAAATGCTGTAATCTTAAATCCCAACCTAGAGTAACTAGCAGTGCTTACATTATCATTTTTCTTTAAAGTTCATCTAATAGGCAAAAATTATCTATTGAAGAATTGTAGATTTCAAAATCAAAACTTGGGACCACTACCTTCTTCATGTGCTGCACCAAAATTTTCATTAAGCTTTAATTTTAACACAATCTAAGATTACTTTTGCTTTTCTGCCAGTCCTCCCACACTTGTATGCACACAACACACATGAATCTTCCAGAAGGTCCCATTGAATTTTTAAAAGGCTCTTTTTTTTCCCCCATTTGACAACTTTACATCCTTAAATTAAAAGGGGTAATGTGGTTACAGCATACGATGTAGAAGGAATTATAAAAATGGTCCTTCACTGCCAATGCTGCTCAATGACAGCTCATTTACTTGTGCCAATAGGAAGAACAAGATTAGAAGTGACTCTAATTCTTTCCCAGACTTCAGGCCGGTGAAAGTCAACTTAAAGAAATAAGGCTCTCAGTCTCTGGAGGGCAAGGGTACCAGTCACTTATTTCTTATGAACACTTGCTGACATGTGCACTAAGCATAATAGTAATAATTTTATTTATAAAGTGCTCCCCCACTGAAGCGCTTGGGGCATTGTGCAATAACAAAAAAGCAATTCAAAATACATTTTAAAACATAGGAAATAATGGACCACCCTCTAATAATAATAATTTTTATTTAGAAAATTATGACAAGAAAACTGTCCTCATGTTAGGGGCTCCCACCAGTTATAGCACAGGAGAGAAAGAAGGAGAAAAAATAGAAGGAGAGGAGAGGAGAGGAGAG
>VWZG01012327.1:815847-852087 GCA_013396735.1 Grallaria varia | reverse complement strand
GAAAGGAAAGGAAAGGAAAGGAAAGGAAAGGAAAGGAAAGGAAAGGAAAGGAAAGGAAAGGAAAGGAAAGGAAAGGAAAGGAAAGGAAAGGAAAGGAAAGGAATCTCTTCTGGTTTTGATTTACAAGTTTTAAGGCTCCTAAAGCATCTGTGTTTAAAAGATCACACATTCGAAGTAGGGCTGTTTTCCTACGTAAAATGAAAATCATAAGGGAATAATATGACTAACAAATTGCAGTCAGGTAGTTAATTCTCAGCTCCTGTTAGCTGGCATTGATGCTTCAATTTTCCAGACTAGCTTGAATTACTTAATTTCCTAGCTTTCACTGTTGTAAGTGATATTTCTTATAATGTTAATGCAGGAACAGTTGGGGTTTTTTTTTCTTCTCATCTATTTTATGTATATAAAATTTTTAATTAATGTTTATTAAAGGATAAAAAGAAGAGTATTTTGCATCATAGGAATGGCTAAATTTATCACACAAATTTATCCACTGGTGTCAGCACAGTTACCCTGGGGATACATTTGACTCAATGTATCACGCTATCATATATAATTCCAATAACAGGTATCTCCCGGGGAATAAGGGATAGAAACCAGAAAGAGAACCAGCAAGTTCAGGGTGCAATGCTGGAGGGTGCTTTGACAGTGCCTGAAGCTGGACATCTTCTCCCTTGGCTGGTGAGTAAGGGCAGTGACTTGGTGCACCTCTAACATCACCCCAGCCACAGCCAAACCTCAAGGCTGTAGCACTGCTTGTGATACAGGGCTATGGGTACAGCTGTGCAAAACTAAATTTTTCCCTTTTTTTTCAGAAGACCAACCATGAAGATTCCCACTGTGGCCATCACACATGCAGACTGATTCTGAAAAGCATGCTCAGAACCACCAAAAATTTTGGCTAAGTAGGACTGGGAAGGTTAGATGCATTGTGCCTTGCAAGGCATGATCAGAGAGCATAGATCGGATTCCTAATTAGAACTCTACTAATTATTTTTAAAAGAATTGATGTGCTTAACAAGAAGCTTCTGTTGAGTGTCCATGTAGACTCCACACATCCTGTCCTATCAGTGTTTTGCACCCACACTTAGAGGTGAAGAACACAGAGAACTAGAATGCAATCTGACTACTGCTGTAAAGGCAATTAAAATTGTTTCCATAAATACATCAGAAACAAAAAAAGGTCTAAGAAGATACTCCATCCTTTACCAGATGTAAGGGGAAACATAGTGACAAAGTATGAGGGAAAGAATGAGGGACTTAATGCCTTCTTTGCCTCAGTCTTTAATAGTAAGACAAGTTACTGTCTGAGTAACCAGCTCCCTGAGCTAGTAGACAAGGATGGGAGGCAGACAGTAATCCAAGGGCAACTGGTCAGTGACCTGCTACACCACTTAGACACACACAAGTCTATGGTGTTGGCTGGGATGCACAAAAGGGTACTGCAGGAGCTGACTTTCCTACAGCACTGTCTTGGAGAAACTCGATTTCCATGGTGTGGATGGGTGTACACAGGGACAGGTGTTTTCTGGGTAAAGATCCGGCTGGATGGCTGGTCCCAGTAAGTGGTGGTGAATGGTGCTACATCCAACCAGTGACTGGTCACAAGTGGCATTCCCCAGGGCTCAGTATTGGTGCCAGTCTACCTTTATCAGTGATCTGGATAAAGGGATCAAGGACACCCTCAGCCTGCAGATAACACCAAATTCAGTGGGTGTGTTGATCTTCTGGAAGGTAGAAAGGCTCTGCAGAGGGATCGCGACAGACTGGAACAATGGTCTGAGGCCAGTTGTATGAGGTTCAACAAAACCAAGAACTGGGTCCTGCACTTGAGTCACAACAGCCCCATGCAGTGCTACAGGCCTGGGGCAGAGTGCCTGGAAAGCTGCCTGGCAGAAAAGGACCTGGGAGTGTTGATTGACAGCAGCTGAGCATGAGGCAGCATGTGCCCAGGTGGCCAAGAAGGTCAATGGCATCCTGGCTTGTATCAGCAACAGTGTGGTCAGCAGGACTAGGAAAGTGATCATCCCTCTTACTCAGCACTGATGAAGTCACACCTTTAATCCTGTGGTCAGTTTTGGGACCCTCGCCGAAAAAAAAACATTAAGTTGCTGGAGCATGTCCAGAGAAGGGCAACAGAGTTGGTGAAGGATCTGAAGCACAAGTCTTAAGAGGATCAGCTGAAGGAGCTGGGGGTGTTTAGCCTGGAGAAAAGGAGGCTTGAGAGAGACCTTGTCGCTCTCTACAACAACCTGAAAAAAGCAGCCAGGTGGGGGTTGGTCTGTAGGTAAAAAGCAATAGGACAAGAGGTATTGGTCTCAAGTTGCTCCAGCTGGGGTTAGGGACATGGTTTAGTGGTGGACTTGACAGTGCTGGTTTAATATATGGACTCTATGACCTTTGGGGTATTTTCCAATGAAAATGATTTTATGATTTTCAAGAAAAACTCTGGACAATTTCATTTTAATAGAAGGTGCTGAATACCTCCCTAAACTTGCTCTGAAAATTACAAGTGTAAAGAAACCCATTTAGTCAGTCTATGTACTCCTGAGAGAAAGGATTATAGTTTTACTTACATTTTGGACAACCCCAATAAACTGTTTGTACTTAGCAATACAAACACATTCAAAAAGCATTGACTGGTCATGCACTCTCAAATGCACATATGTGCCCAACAGGCAGTCAGTTCTGCTCAGGAATAAAACTGAAATTATTATAACCAACTCACCACTAGATTTTTTTATGCCTTTTTCTGTGTCAGTTGCACCTTTTCTCTGACCAAAGTAGAATTACTTTGGTCTTTAAATTACATTTTCCTCACTGAATTTCCTTGTTGTATGCTCCTTTGCATGTTTCATTGCTCAGCATTATCATTCATTAATGTTTCAGCTGCTTTCTTTTGTCTGCTGCCCTTCTCCTGTTAGCATCAAGTTTCTTTGCTAGTCAAATAAGTTATATCACTCTTTTTATAAAGCCTTGGTTACAGCTTTAAAAAAAAAAAATAAAAGCAGGAGGATACAAAATCTTCAAATGTCTTATTAGAATTCAGTATGACTGGCAAGTGTCATTTAAAAAAGAGATACTGCACCTTTAATAAATTTAATCCACATCTGATTACAGAGGAAGAAAGCTCTTTTTTAATCTTACAGGGCTGGAATATTGCAATAACTGTTCCATCTGATTTTAAAAATAAGATTTGCTAAAGGTCAACGTATCTCCTGGCCACATATGCAGCAACATTGAAATTTCCTTGGCCAGGGAATAAAAAGATTCTATCATTAAAAATAAAAGCACAAGGACATCTTGCAAGCCCATAGGGTTTTTAGAAAGAGAAGGAGACATTTCGTTATCAACTAGCAATCATAAGATTTTTAAGCAATATCTCTAATCTGCTTCTCTTCCCCCCACCCCCGCTCCCCACAACCCCCCTTTCCTTTTCACATCAAGGTCTTTTTATCTTCCAATTTTGCATCTAAAGATGAGGTGAATGCCATTAGCTCAATTCAACCTCAAGTGTAGTCAGATGTGCCTGTGATTTCTGAAAAGCACTGTCTAAGGTCACATTAAAATGTATAAGAGCTTTTCTATTCCTGAGAAGGGGGCTTATTACCCATCCATGGTGTAAGGGAGTAATGTCAGTGGCCATAGACTGGGGTGAAAACAAAAGAGATACCAGGGTTTCAGGCTTTTGTCAGAGAACCTCTCTGCCTCCCTTTTATTGCTGTCTGAAGCCCTACAGATAGCACCACAGCCTGTAAACTTGGGCAGCTCTGGGGAAGAGAAAAACAAGTTAAACAGGCTCAGACTCTCCTTCCCTGAACCCTAATCTTTAAATGTTTAACTCTTTCTACAAAACTAAAATCTGAGAGCAGCACTCTGCACCCACTGAGGGGTTTTGCTCTGTTCGCTTCTGAGCTGGGATTGCCACCACGGCAGGGGCTGACGAAGTTCTGAACCTGCCAGAGACCATGGCACCCCCTTTACTTTGAGCACACCAGTATTCTCAGAAAAGAAACTTGATAAATGCTCCTTGGAATTAGAGTCAGGACAAGATCAGAGCTGCCAGATCTGGCAGCAACTTGGAGTGCCTTTTTTTTTTTTCCTTTAATTTAAAAAGGGCTGCCAAGAAAAGTTAATGAGTGTTTACCTGGGCATGATGTCCGTATTTTCCTGCAATTGAATTAAGGAGCTGTCACTCAGGGATAATGCAAGTCATCAGTAAAAATATTACAGTACCAACAGTTTCTGTTTTCCTTCTTTCTTTAAAAAACAGGAATTAGCAGCCAAAAACAAAAAAAATCCAGTCATAGGGGCTTTTCAAAAACATGTACTCATGGTCTGTTTTAAAACACTTTTCAAATGTAATTGTATATTTTAGACTCAATTCCTGTCTCAGACCTTTCTGTGTGATGTTACAGCTTTAAGTACCTTGTAGATATCCCTTCAGGGCCATGTGCATGGCTGACTTGCAGTAGTCTGATGTCTTTAAGAGACTGCAGGCATGCTCTTTCTACTGTACAACTCTGCACTGAACTCCCATGACCTGGTACAGAAGATACACTCTCCTGGTGATCTACTGCTGAAGCTGCAGGTAGGCCTTTTCTGGAAAAACAAGGGATTATTTCCACAACTTCAACTGCCATTTGCCCCAAGGAATGGGCAAACTAAAAGGATGAGACAGGTTTTTTTTCTTCCTTTTTTTTTCCCCCCAACAGCAGGTCTGATTCATCTCCTCTCCAAAGCACATTAAACACAATCTAATTTATAAAGGGTGGGCCAAATGTATTCAGGGCATAATACTTCTGAATGTTACGCTAGGAGTTAATCTGACCCATAATTTTCCAGCTTGGTAAATTTTCCCATCTTGCAACAGTGATGCCAGTTAAGTGACTCACTGTGATGAGATAATGTAGTGACTTAATTACCATTGTGAACAATGAAGTTACCGTGCCATTTGTGCACCTTAAAATGGCTCTCAAGCCAGTAAAGGTAATTCCTGGCTTTACTGTGTACCAAGCAGCTTATTAGAGGGAATAATAGATTGATACATCCCTTTCTTTGTGAGTAGGGTTCAGAGCTTCTGCAATATTTTTTCACGGCACTGTATATTTTCAAATCTTGCCTCTGAACTCATTAGCTTTTTCCCATGCAAGCAACTCCCTGCGAAAAGGGAGCTACGGCATGTTTGCAAACTCCAGGCAGCAACACAGATCTGTAATGCAGTCTGCACAATCATTGTGGCATGCAAAGAAAATCGCTCGTGCAAAGGAAGCTTTGACGTCTCTGAGATGTGTTTTGTCTCGTAGACAACATTAGCTTGAGTAGAAATCACTCTGTTTCCGTGTGCTGACAGTGCAGTTGACATGTACAGGTGATCTCAGTATAGGTTTTGTCTATCTGTTCCAGGTACAAATAGCAATGAGTATTCAGCATTCCAGGCTTTTAGCCCAGGCAAGGCAAAACCTCTCTTCAAGTTGCCCTGCTGAAAATTATATCCAAAGGCAGGGTACCTTTAGGCACAGCAGACACAAAGGAAGCTCTTCTAATCCTTGTGGAAAGATTCAAGGTGTCTTCGTGCTGTCTTAGTCCCTTCTTGAGAAAAAATTGCCACCATTCGGGCAGCAGCCGTTCCTGGCCTCATGTGACAACAGATGTAAAAAATAGAGCTCTTGCTTGCATCACTGCATTTTCCCTATCTGCCACTTGGTTTTGTCAGTGTTGTCCCTTTCCATCAACCCCACGGGGCACAGGCAGCACACGGCCCAGCTCTTCAGCCTTCACCCCAGCCTCACCAAGTCTAGAGGCCAACCCCTGACCTCAGTACAAAGCACACCTGGTGCCGCTCACAGGACTGAAAGCACTTCCTCTGCAGACTGCAGCCAGCTTGGGATCAGAAGGATGAGTTAAATACACAGCTTCAAATATAGTCAAAGTTTCAGTAGGCTACTTGGTTGGTTTCCACACCCCACATGCCAAATACATCCTCTAAATTACTTCCTTATTTGTCATTTATGTACTTTTGAATTTTAATGAATAGTTCTCTCGTTCTTTGCCAAACTCCTATATTCATAGAAAGCTGGCATTTCACAAATATCAAAGAGTGCTGCTAAGTGAACCAACCTCAGAGAAACTCAGGAATCATCATTCAAATTCCCTGTTAAAACAGGAAAACAGCTAAATGACATTTATCTGTTAAAATGCAAATAATAGTTCTGCTTATCCCTTCAGTGCTCCTGCACAGCCTTAGAATGCCTCCCGAAGTGTTTGGGCTGCAATTTTGTTATGATGCTTTGCGCTCAGGCTTCAAAATCCACAGCAATATGAATCAGATTGTGCTTTCAGTTTTCTGCTGTTCTTTTTAATAGGAAGGCTCATGAAGAAATTGACCCCTCTTTTTTTTTTTATTTTGGAAGGCATTTGACAGTAGATCATCTTTTTTTTAGTAACCCACATCACTGTTTCCGCAGTAATACCGCAGTATTTCCACAGTAATACTGCAGAGTACAGACATTAACGTATTGATAACTACAACAATATGAAAGATTTGTTCCATATTCATCTAGATTTATTCTATTTATTTATTTATTTAGAAGGAAGGGGCTTTTTTCTGATAAGCAATCTCTGAATTAAGGAACAGCTATAATTTTGTTTAGGGAAGATGAAAGACCTCCTCAGAGATCAAGGAAAAGAAACAGGGAAAGAAACAAAGCTGAAATCAGCCCAGGTGACTTTTTTTCACAGAGCCTTCCAATACAATGCACTGGCAAAGGAAAGAAAAGACAGATATGAGACACAGATCACTATATTCTCCTGCAGCACAGAGAAAAAGATTTTAGAATCAAAGAGCATTCAGCTGTGTTCTGTGATGAGATGGCTGCTTTGTTTAGATGGTCTCTGCTAAAACAGAGAGAGCGACAACTTCTCAGGTATAAAATTGTCTTGTTATGTGGGCTTTAAAATAAGCTGAACAGAGAAGCTTTTACTTAATGCAAAGAATCGAGCGTGTGCTTTTAACACACAAAGACAGAAGTTGAGGATCTGAAATCGAAGATGAATAATAAGAGTACTAAAGTCATAAAGTGGCTTTATGTGAATGGAAATTCTGTATGGGAAACAAGCAAGAAGAACTAGAAGTATCACTATATAATGGAAAATATAAGTGCAAGTGAAACCTTGTAAAATGATTCTCATAACCAGAATATCAGTACGGACAGGTTCAATTTATATAGAAGAGATGCAATGGGAAGAGACAGAGGAGGGATGATTTTGTATGTGAAAAACATCTCCAATGCCAGCAGATGACAATATGAAAATGGAGAATAGGGTAGTGAAGTTCTTGGACAAAGACAAAAGGAATGAAAATCAAAGGGGAATCTACAGGAGGTAAATGCTATAGATCACCGAGACTGGAGGAAAGGAAGAATAATAATTCTTGGACCAACTCTCAAGATACTTGTAACCACAGGATACCCTCCCCACTGGAGAGTATAATTTCCCAGATATTTACTGTGCAGCTAGAGCAAGATACAGGTTACATCAAAGAGATTTTTAAATTGTGTGGGAGACAGCTTCATAATCCTGACAGGAGATATTCCAACTGGTGGAAAAGTCAACCTGGAAGTAATTCTTCCTCAGAGGCTTGAAATAATTGTTTAGAAGCAACCAATAAAGAAACTTAGAATGAGTTAACTATAATTTTCTTGCCCTGAGAGGAAGGGATTCATGGCAAAATAGACATTTTAAAAGGCCATATTCAGGATAGAAACCCAATTCTCCTGCCTTCAAATCAGTGACAAAACAACCATTGATTTTGTTCATTGTTGCTTCATTTTTAACTCAATTCTCATTAAGATGAGAATTTGCAGCACGCCAGCAATTCTGCATGAAGGGGAAGGATTCACCTATGAGAGGTTACAGAGACACCCTCTGAGACACCAAGCCCAAGTGCCAAATACTACTGCCTAGCCAAGAGAGAGACATCTCCCCAGGGTGCTCCAACCCACCTAAGATCTGATTGCCCTCTGGATATGACTAGGCTTCTATGTGAAACACCTTAGGCACCTGGAGTTAGGAAGAATTAATCCCCTGTTCAATCCCCATGCGGATGCTGTTATGCTCCCACTAAGAATATTTTTATGTGAAGCAGCTTACCCTGACGGTATCCATATGGAGAGCGGATAGGAAATAGTTTCAGTGTTGCATACTGTATCCTACTTTTCCTATCTAAAGAAGACTGACGGATATATTAAAATTCATCTGTGAGAAAGCAAGCTGTGAAATCTCAAAGTACATAGGAAGAGATTGTTTTTAGGGTCTGCATATAATTCTCAGCCATTGTTTAACCATAGAACAGTGGTCTGGGGGATTTTTTTCCAGTTTTGATTATGAAGGTGAAATTAAGCTCTTGGGCAGGAAGGCTGAGGCAGGACACTAGCTTCACTTATGGAGATCTTTCCATCTCTTTTCCTGAGATAGATTACTTTCCTATCTCCTTACAGTAGATTCACATATACATTTTCTGCCCAATTAAATTAATCATGATTCAAGAAGTGTGAGCAATTGCACTGTACACCCTATACCAGATATTCTTTTTATACCATATGTAGTATTGTTAATATTCTGCTATTTCCACTAAGTATGTCTTACCTGGGATTTCATTTGCCTTCTTTACAGTCACATCATTGCCAATGGTTTAGTCACATCTCTATGTATTAGTTTGCAATGGTTGGGATGCAGGCATTTGATTTCTGTCTAAACGAGTCTCCTTTTTTCTAGCAGAAGTTCTTGTTACTGTTTCCTAAGGGAAGTACTTTGCACTTTGTTGTACTAAATTTAAACCAATTTCCAGTACTAATATTCTCCAGATCATTTATATTTCTCCTTCGCCCAGCTTTTGCAAGCATAGAGCCAGTTATACCGTGATGACGGCAACTCTCATGGTTTCTTGTAGCATGAAATCTGGGGCTAGCAGCAAAGCCCAGAACACAGAGAAAAATCTTCAGACTGTGTAAATCAGCAAAGCTCCTTTGATTCAGTTTTCACAAGGATGTGGCTCTAAATCTCTAGCATGTGTTCAAAAAATGTAGTCCAGTTAATGTGGAAGAAAATCCAAGTGCTATTGTTCTTTTGAAGACGGAAGATTATTATTCACAATATGCACTGGGACAAGAGAAATCTCATAAAGAAAAAGCAAACTGAGAAAAAACAAATATGTTACATTTAAAATTAACATGAAGATTTTTATCTTAGTATGGAAAATAATTTTTCTACCATAGATTTGAGATGTTAATAAGTTTTCCCATATGCAGACTAACTTGAAAAGAATATAAATGTCATAATCTGGATTAAAATCATTCCTACTCTATTTGAGATATACATCTCGTAATGAAGAATATCCAGGTCCCCCTTTCACAGGCACTGCTGTATTCCCCAGGGGTTTTCCATGCTGAAGCTAACTTATGCAGGTAGAAAATTTAGACAGAGTGAGACTTGGAGCACTAACATGCAGGGCAGGAATCTATATACCTGAAAAAAAATGGATGAACTGATTTTAAAACTGATTTTGCTAGATGCACGCTGTCACTTAAGGGCTGTCTGTTGCCTCTCCTGGGTTCTCAGAGCTCTCTGGGAGCTCAGAGTTGCAGCTCCATACTGGATAATCACCAAGGCAGCTTGTGATAAGTATCACGCACAGTGATGGAAGCAGTTCAGAGTTTCTGAAGGTAAGGTAAATAGGTTTCCATTAATTGAAAAGAGCACTCTTTAATTACTTTTCTAGCCTAGACTAGCCTATTCTAATATAATATCATAATTCAGAATACAGTATACTAACTAATGTCTACAGAATTTTCATTACAAAGGCTGAAGACCTAACTTTTTTGGAACCAAAACATAGCTATGCCATTGATTTTAATAAGGTCAAGAATTCACCAGACAGATAAAGTTGTTCCTGACCAGCACTCCATGCTTCTGTGAGCAAGAGCAAGTCACTTCTCCAGACTTCTGCGGTCTCACCCACAGCTTGTTTTTGTATTCAAACCCATTAGCACACACACTGTCTCCCGGATTTCTTTGACTGGACCTAAGAGGGTGGGAAGAGCTGCGCACAAAAGGTGTCAAGGCATTTAAAAAAGGCTAATAAAAATAATAAAATAAATCTAAGATAAGAATTCTAAGCACTGAACAGGTAACAACATAAAACCCACCCTGGATCAGCGGGCCCAGCCTGTGCCTCCTGATGGATGTTTGGGGAAGCAGCAGAGGAGAAGCTCCAGGCTGGGCCCAGTGTCCAGTTTACCTGCCAAGCTTCCCTCAATCAGTTCTAATGACCTCATGAAGCAGAATTTATTTCTGAAACATATGGCTTAACAACCACCACTGGACTTCAATGAATATGTCTAATTCTTCTTTTAACTTATTTTCATTTTTCACTTCCACAGTATCCTATTCTCCATTTTGATTAAGTACTGCACAAGAAAAAGGAAGGCTCTGTTGTTTTAAACCTAATAATTTCACTGAATTGTGAAAAACAGAGCCTAATCCTTCCCTAATGACATTCTCTGCAATATTAATTATATACCGTCAGAAGTTCCTTTCCAAGATAAAAGTCCAACTCCTTCCAGTCCACAGTACATGGAAGGCATTCCTGCATCTGGTAAAACACATCACATTTCCCTGTACCACCTTCAGGTTATCTTTGGTTTTTTTGAGATAAGATAATCATAATTATATTCAGTATTTAAGATACAGATATGCCATGAACATGCATAAAAACTTAATGATGCTTTTTATTTTTCCCACTATTCTTTACCTCATCATCCCTAATCTTCCTGTTGCCTTTCTTGATCTGAACTTTCTGAACAACTCTCAGAAATTAATTAAACACCTCTGGGTGGCTATACCATCCTGTCCATAGATATATATAGACATGAACAGATAAGGATTTTAGAGAAGATTCCTCCTTCTGTATACCTATTTTGCATTTACCACCATTGAATTTTATTTGCCATCTAAAAACACAATCTCTCTGGATCATGAGATACTTCAGTCAAGGCTGCTGAATGAATGCTAGTCAAAAGCCAATTTTGGTAGATAGCACTCTTGATAATTTTTTTTAATAATTGATCCTATTGTATCCAACTCAGCCCCGAATTATTCAGGAGTCTGACTAGGCTGCACAATCTCACTGGAGTTCCCATTGAAAATGGGAAGTAATATTGATGGCACAATAGATCACACTGATGCAATCTTATAGGAGCAGACAGCATACAAGAAGACACAGTTGATGCTCCATGTGGCAATTACAGAATTTAGCTGTAGCACTTCGGTTGAATACTTGTACCATCTCCTAATTAAATTATTCCACTTCACAGGACTGCCATATAGTTCTCTGATTGAGTAAATAAAGGACTGTACAAACTTCCATCATCTTAGCAAAGTTTTTTTTCCCTTTTCTTCTTGTCCTTTTGGTTTTGGATGATCCCTCTGCTTCTACACCTATCATAAGGTAGGAAATACAAGAATGGAAAACAATTCCAAGGAACAAATAAAATAAGATGTTATGGAACTCAGCATCCCTGGGGCACATATGTTTTCAAAAAAAACCCTCGTACATCCTTACTTAATTATTATATGCTCAATTTCTCCTTATTCTGATCAAAGAAAGCTTCCATTCTATATCAAATATTAAGATATTCTATATAAATAATATCTAGGATAACTGAGGAGAGTATTCTCCCATCACTGATCCAAGGAGGGAATCATTTAGTAAGTAACGGCAGGAGTCTGATGCCATCCCTTCACTGCACAGGCTATCAGCCAAAATGCACCACACAGATGCAGTTTTACAGAAGGGTTTTCGGAGTTCTGTGACACCACATTAAAAAAAAAAAATGTTTTTCACTTGTATTCCTAGATAGTAAAAGCTTTTCAGTACTTTTATTATATTTGTAAATATATATTCTAAACTAACATATAAGCACATTATTTTTTACAAATACATACATAGTAATATACATATAAATTATATGGTTATGCTTTTGTAGATGTGAATAAGGATATAGGTATTCTATAGGGCCTATATAAATTGTAGGGAAATTATCTACTGTAATGGCATGGACTGAAGGAGTTGTGCCCATGATGTCCTGTTCCTTAATAATTTAACACAGAACACATCAGATATGCAGCTAGTGGAAAAGTATGAAGTTCTTAACTTATTTGGAAACTATCAACATATATGACATCCCATCACTCTTAGGTTGTTACTTTATCCTGAAAAAAGGGTGAGCCAAATGCACACCTTCTAGAACTTACTAATTGCCATAGCTTTTCCTATGCTTACACAGCACACAAGTCTGATAGCTTACTGCCATTTTTATTTTAAAACAAGCCTCATGCTCAATTTAGAATGCATCAATAATTGCAACTTTTAGTACATAGCCTGGAACTGACTTTTTTAAATCTTCAAATTTACCTCACAAATCTGGAGAGCCCCAAAATTAAGTTCTCATCCTCGGTTTAGAGAAGAGAAATGACACATGTGGTTTACAAAATGTTTCCCCAGAAGCAGAGCACTAAACATCTGAGCAATGCATGAGATTTACAAACTAAAGCCTACAAAAGTTGTTTTCCAGGAGTCGCAATGATTAATGCAACCCGTCAGAGCTTTATTTATTAGCTGGGCTCTATGTGCCAACTCCAACCACAGGGTTGGAGGCATGAGCATGTGTGCGCTCACACACACGTGTGCGCACGCACACACAGCGCACTGGTTGTTGCAACATGCTATTAAAATGTTTCCTTCCTTTCATTTAGAAAGCATTATAGAGGATTAACCAGCTCTCCCTTTCTTCCCAGCACACTGTGATACTTCAAACTCGGAATTCGTATAATTCTGAATTTCAAACTGGAGGAGGTTTTCCTCATTCTGTGCAGATCAAAGGCAAACAGGGGAAAAAAACAAAATTATGCCTCATATACAATGCAAGGGCCTCTTCATTTCTAAGTTATGCAGATGACCCCTCCGCAAAAATAACAATCTCTAGGAACTTGGAAGAAGAAACTGTAGTCCCAGTTGCTTTGACCTAAATAAAGTGTCTGTGTAATTATCTTCAACAGGCCTTGCCAAAACATCATTTTATACTGTTCAAATGCATATTCTAAGAGGGGATGGAAATTTGAGGGACAGGATGGCAAGCAAAGTACATTTTATTTCTCTGAACAATTAGAAAGATTATAATAATACAGCAAATACTGTGCATCCTGCCACTATGTGCCATCTTCCATCCCAAAGGATCTCAAAGGGACTTGTCACTAATTCCATTTTTCTCGTTCCAAAAAATAACATGTCAACCTTTAACTATTTTGTTCCATGCAGTACAATACATACTTAAATTTCCTACTACCCTTTTCGTTCTTGTGAAACTGCCCATGTGCATTTGTTTGGGGTTTTTTTCCCAGTGTCTTGGAATTCCATACAGTCTTGATAAACGGGCACCTTTGCTCACATACAAGCCAAATTTTGCTCATAAACCATACCCCCCTTCTTCATTGCAGGCATTTTGCAAACCTTTTACTCAAATATTGGAGATGATTGGGCAATTCTAGTTATGCAATAAGAAAACTGATAACATCTTATTATGAAATTATTTGCATGGAAACAAAATCTCAGTTCAGTCAGTGAAAACTGAGGAAATGAGAAGTGGGAATTTTCTGTCCTTGATGAATAATTTTTTTTTAAACTGAAATTTTGAACAAAATGTCTATTGAACAAACAAACCAACAAAACTATTTAAAATTGATAATTCGTTCCACTGGAAAACATTATTTACAGGATGATGTAAGAGTTCAATAGCATAACATCTTTTTCGTGATAGAAGTACAGATTGATTTGTGAGATCCACACCCCAACAGCTGCCTCAAACAGAGGATATGTCAAGAAATAGGAGCAATTTATTCACCATTTGAAAATGTTCTGCAGATTTTTAATAAAAGCTGAAGTTCAATTTCCTCAAAATTTAGAAAAATGGAAAAAAGGAATAAACAACTCTGACTTTTTCCTCATTATCTTAAGCTGACATTTTATTAACCTGACAAGTTAAATTCAAGAGTCTTTAAGACTTGACTGTTTGTAACTCAGAGAGAGATTTTTATAGACAGAAAATTATTCCCTGACTTGGAGTCTGGCCAGGGCACTGCAGAGAGCAGCATCTTGAGAAAAAAAGATCTGGTCAAAACAAGGGATATGCTCATGCTAAACTGTTTATATAAAACCCTCCTCCTGGCACCAAGACAAGCTGTCAGACACTACCACAGTGACCGTCCCAAACAAAGCAATAAAGCATTTCGTCACAAATGTTATCCCACACTGTGCAATTTCAGACAATAGACGCTAGTTTGTTAGCAATGAGTTTGAGCAATTTACCAGGAAATGTGAAAGCTTGTCAAGTAGAGAAAGAAAAATTTTCCAGCCTATTACAGAAAAGTTCAACGAGAAACAAAACAGAGGATCTCTCACACACATGATCTTACTAGGTTGATATCTAGATGCTTGCCAATAGTTGTTAGAGCTCTATTAGAGCCAACAGTGAAAGGATAGGTAAGACAAAAATTGAGAATTCCAAAGTCTAAAGCATACAATAGGTGATGAACTAGCAACACCTCAAAACTACCATTGGGAGACCCTGTTGGGATCAAATGCAACCTCATGAGAAATAATATATTTGTGAGGAAGATATGTATGTTGAACAGATAAAGCTTCAATCACATAACACAGCAGTGGCTGGGTATATTATTCACAAATATCACATATACACACTCATTACAGACTCAGGACATTAACTTGAAGGTGGTACTGAGACTCAATCAGCATGATGTGGAAAGGAACATAGCAGAAAAACACCCAGTAAACATCAGAACAGACTTTCAAAACACCCTGCTAACAGAAGAACCAACTACAAGCCAGTCTCTTATCATCAGAAGAATAAATTGCATTGGCACCAACATCAAGATGCCTGCAAGGTAAACACAAGTCTTTGTACAATACTGGCATGAAAAAGTAACTCTCTTAAACCCAGAAGAAAACACATTAATTCTCCAAGCAAATTGGAAACTCACAAAAACTATCAAAGAGACAACTTGGTGTGAAATGGTGTTAAGTTATATAATTGAGAGAATTTTAAGTGTACAAGAAAGCTCTGCTAACCCCATTTTGTTACTATTTTAAGCCCAGTAAAAGTCATGTTAGGAAAGGTGGCTTCCCAAGAAGGGATGCTGTGTTTTGATAGGCTACTTATGTGATATACTCATGTCAAATATCTTTAAGAAACTCTTCTTTCAAGAAGGGCCTTGTGGGAGAGGACACTATCTGTATAGGAAGGACTAAAACCTGAACGATGCACCACTCTGGGTCTCTCTCTTTTTGTGCTTGAACATCAAACACCAAGGACATCATTTCAATTAGTTCACCTTTTTAACTTACTCGATAACCCTTAACACATCCTTTCAGGGAAGAATAGCTTCTAGGTGCTGTCTCTTGTCCTTTATTCCCAAGAGTGCAGTAAAGATGAAGCTACTAATGTCCTTCAAATGAAGTGACAACAGCTGTAAAGAGAAGACATTGTCTAGGGTTCTGAAGAGACATGTTACTTGTCACCTTCTGTGTTACCTGTTAGTGCTGCGCTGACTTATTGCTTTTTTTCTCTTAAAAGTGGATGTCACCTTTGTCTCTAGCAGCTCTTTGGCTTCTGTGGGCCTTTGTTTTGTTGTTTATTGGGTTTTTATCTGCAGGAACAATGCATGCTGCTTTTCCCATAGTGTTTTTGTACACTGTGGCCTAAAATTTAACACTTCATTTCTTATTTTCTACAACAGAAAATTCCGATATTTTGAATAACTTTTCAACTGAGACCAACCTCTGCTGAGCATAGGACCAATCACATAGCAGTCTATATGCTATACCGTGGGTAGAAATTAATGATCTGCCACTGTACAAAGCCAACCACACTCCACTCAACCACAGTTAACAAAGTATTAAACCTGACATAATAAGTCCAGCTGATAATGAACCCAAATATACTGACGTCAAGGAGATAGATGACTATCCCACTGCTTATGATGCTCCATTTTTTGCAGCTTGGCAAGGTTGTGTCCTCCTACTTGTCAAATGAGTGTACAGCTCACACACTGTATCAAGGCATCCACCTACGAGAGGAATCCAAGCCAATGGACCCATTTTGTGTATTTACAGCCACCAAATATTTGCAGTGAGAGAAAGCACACATTCAGATTACAGCTTACCCCTGCTAAGACTTGTGTTTAAATAATTTTCAACTTCCTTTTTAATTATGTGCCTTAAATCCTGCTCTCCAGATCGAATCTGTACTTCAGGCAGACTGGATCTGTGCTAGAATAGCATGTCCTGTTTCAGCAGGTATCTGGTAAGAGATGTCACCCAGAAATCTGTCTTCTGCAGGTGAGGATGAAATGCAAGACTACAAAGTGGAGGGGCTGAGGACCCCAGTACAAGCAAACATGGTGAGCACATTTGGATACACATGGCATGCAGAGCAGCAGATTGCCACAGGTGAGAAGACCCTCTGCTCTGATTTTTAGCCCCAGTCAGCAAGGATAGCTTGAAACAGGAGGGCAACTATAGCCAGCTCAGCCTTTTGAGGTCAGAATTTGCCCATCTTGGCTCAAATTCAGAAAGACACGTATGGAAGCTGCTGTAAATGTCCTGAATTGCTGGCCTGTCCTTTTAGGACAATATAAATCACGTGAGAAGGATCAGCCGAGGAAGTGAAGGAGACAGACAGACAGGCCCTGTGTTAGACAATAACTCCATCAGGCCTTCCCATTACACATCTCCCCACCGACTGAGACAACACTCAGAGTGACAAAGAAATCCATTAATTGTCTTCTCCTAAGATACACACATCTCTTGTCCAGGGAGCCACTCTCTCCTGTACACCCTGAAAACTCACATTTTATGATTCTACAATTCTATGATCAAGACTTGTAAAAAACATCATATTCAGCAATCTCTACAATACAACAATAGCTGAAGATTGAATCTAATATGTCTGATGATTATGGGCAGCAAACTCCAAAAAACCTTTATCATTTCAGTTCTCCCTGTGTGATTTACATGAGACTATTATTAAAGGGTCGCTGTTGGTTGTCTGAAGTTTAATTTCCAGAAGGATTGTCTTCAAAGCTCCACTTCCAAAAAGCAACTAAAAAAAAAATTTTCCCCACTGAAAACAGCTCCTCGTTTTGGGAAGTATTGGCATTGTTTATTATTAAACCTCCTGTGTGAAAATTATCTCCCACAGGCAAGCAGTCACAGCAGGTACCAACAATATGCACCTACAGACTTCCAGTTACTCGATGTGGGAGCAGAACTGAAGAATTTCTTCCTTTGGTCACAATTATTTTTTTCCCTCTGCCTATCTATAGCTTTCTCTGTAAAAAAAGTGTTACTTGCTGTCATAGCTTCAGCCTCACTATGTAAGTTAAAAACATGTCCTGTCTGCATTACATGATTACAGGCAGACTTTCAACTCTGATAGTCTATGAGCTAAAGTCGAGGAACGTGAGCCAGCTGTTACAAAACAGTTTTCCTGGAAAATAGCCACCGGACCAGCAGTCAAACTAGGACATTCTACATACAAGGAAGAATAAAATAAAAAATAAAAAATAAAAAGAAACAAACACAGCAGTACAACACATGATTTTAATAAAGTCAGGAATGCCATGAAATGTCCAGAAGAAAACATGTCTATGCTAACTACTAAATTTGATGATCCATGAACATTCACTGCAAGAAAGAGTACCATGGCACTGAACACTCACCCCGGCATCTTCACTTTCCATAAGAATCTGCTGCAGAAATTGAGGTGTCTTTCTGTCCCACTGAAACTTGGACACTTGCTCATCTGAGTATCTGAGGACATCACAATATGTGATGTGTCTCACATCCATCACATGTTCTTTGTTCTCTCATCATCTCCCCATGGAGAAGGAGTATGTGGTGCCAGGCCTCTTGTTTTCCTAGGGTTTGTTGGTTTTTTTCTGGTTTTGTCTGCGCATGTTTCTGCATACTGGATAAAGCAAGGTCACAAAGCATGTCTCACACTTGGAGTGGAAGGCTGTGAGGCTTGTGATAGCCCTTAGGTTCTTAGGCTTTTGTTTTAATTGATAGAGAGCTTCCCTAGGGCTGTGTTTCCCTCACAGACAAGTTTTATCCCAATGGAAGAGTGCCCTTTTGAGCCAGAAAAGCAAAATCATCAGTGACCATCACCAGAATGCCATTTATGTAGCTTTTTAGAAACTTCAGCGAATAAATCCCAGGTATTCCCTGGAGAATTCAAGTGAGGATTTGTGGCTTAGGCCACTGATCAGAAATGACTAGGCCTCATGATTCTCACACTATAAACCATGAAAACAAGACAAACTATAGGTACTGTAGCCTCATTTAACAGCCAAAACAATCTCTGAAGCAAACTTTCACACTAACTTCAGGAGAGAGCTTTGGTGACTAAGAGTGAACTCCTGTGTTTTCATAGTCCAGGGATTCAGAGGTGGGAACCTACTCATCCCCGAGATGTCCAGGCCCTTCTGCCAGTTTCCTCATGCCATCATGAGCATAAATAGCACCACACTAATGCCAGGCCTACACGCAAACACGAATGAACGTAAGGACTTACAGACCATAATGTTATGTAAAATTCAGGAGAAGCAGTCACAAAATGTGTCAGCACTGCACGGCCACGATTGCTGGCATATATCATGAGAGAAAGGAGGATGTTTAGTCAGCTTGTCCAGGATGTAGCGAGAGCTGTTGGCAGCTGAGAAGGACACTTTTGGGCAGTCAGGGAAACTGCAGGTGGATTGAACATTTTGGAGAATCCACACATCTCAGTTGCAGGAGATTGAGCAGTGGAGAGGGCAAGGGCACTGTGAGCACTCTCATCATGGTTGGGAAGTGCTTCTCTGAGACCGTCTTCAGGTGACCCTGTGAATTTTGATAGCAAAGCAAAGTCATTCTGAACATGCAGAACCAAGAGGGCAGAAACAAAGGCACACAGGAGGGCATTGCTGCTGGTTTGGGTCTGGCATTGTAGTGACTCTGGTGCAAATTGCCCAAAGGAACTGCTGTACCTGGTGGCTGAGGTTCACAATGCGCAACTGAAAACTCAAGTGAAAAAAAAGGGAGAGTATGGGTGTGTTTGATTGTAAATATTAGCTATCCTGAAGATTCACAACAAAATTAATTTTTCTAGAAGTAAGAAAGGTTACATTTAAGACAATAAATAAATGTGAGGCCACCAAGAAAAAAACAGAGAATCACAGGTTTAGCATATGCATATCAAGGTTTTTAATCTTATCAGAGGGGAAGTTCTTTCAAGAAATGTAAAGTATCCTGATTTGGCTTAAGCATAAGTATTCCCTTAGAAATGCTAATCAGTTAGGCAAAAATCTACAGCAGAATATTTTGTACAGACCTTTTGTTTTAGATATGAGCGAAATAGGAATAATTTCATGATGAGATGACTACTATGTCCCCCAAACAGGGCTCAGTATAGGATCAGTTCTAAGTTGATCTTCACCTATGAAAGCACCCCTCTTGTAATTTTTTTCATTAGTATAGGCATGAGCATTTTACTGTGCATTGCAAGAATCGCTTCAAGGCATCATATTCCAGTTGTGCTTCTAAACATGCACAGATGTATTTGGACAGGGCAACACGGGTTAATTTTAACTTTACCGGTTATATACTGCAAACAAAGCACTGACAATAAAACATGAGACAAAAAATCAATATGGTTACAGACAAATTAATTATCAATGGTATATGGAGTTAAAAATAATGGAATGACATCATCCACTTAGTTATTTTCAAGGGTCTGCCTCTCTGTGATCCTCTTTTGAGTTTAGAAAATTCTCCACAGATCTGCAAAAGTAGAATTGCCTGTTCAGTCAAGTTTCTCTCTCCTTCTGCTTCTGCAGCGTAAACTCAAACACACTTCACCAGCCCCACTTGAAGCCCCTTCCCTCAGATCATACCAGTTCCTGCCTGTCTTGGAGCTCTTGGTGCTCTCATGCCTTATTATCCAAAATGAAATGAGTGCTACCAATTTCCAAATCTTTCCCCCTTTCCCCACTTTCTGCTCAGGTGCTCAGCAGTGAAACCTCCCTAACCACTCTGCTGACCCTCACCTCCCACAAAGCCCTCCTCTTTCTCACTGCCTTCCCATCATTTCCCTGGCCTGGATTTGGTTCCCATGCATTCCTTGTTCTCTCCTTGCTTCTTTTGGTCTGTCTCCAGTTTTGCGTCCTCCGCATCACCCAGGCTTTCTGAATCTTTTCTTCAAACCTGTTTGAAGGGCTTCCACAGCTCCATCCCACCTGCAGCTCCCATAAACTCCTGTGCTTCATGCCTTTAGGTCAGGTTTCCAACTTGAATGATACAGTTACAGACTATCCCTTTCCCAAGACAAAAGCAAATGTCTTTGGGCCAAACCCGAGTCTGATATGCATCAGCTTGGCTCTCATGACTGCAGGGGAAGGCTGCAGCCCCAGAGCAGCTGAGCTGCTCACAGGCAGCTTTGCCCAAGGGGATGACTGCAGCACATCACACGGAGAGCTGAGAAGTTTGCTTGCGTTACCCCAGTAATGGCTACGGCTAGTTCTGCCTAAAGGCCAAAGGCAGGAGCTAGTATATTGTCTTTTTATAGTTGTGGGTCATTCACAGTTCTGTCAGATACAAAATAATCACAACAGACTTTGTTTGGCCGTTTGCAAAAACAGGGAATTGCTTCAGGGAAAGGGGTGAAAAGCAACAAAATGACTTAATTAAAGCATATTCACTGAGGTCATCAAGTTATGACACATACATTTGGTTAAAAAATTACATTCTCGTTCATTGTCACAAAAACTGGCAATTCCGATTTACAAGACCAGTTTCTGTCTGGTGGCTCCACTGTGCAGTCTGGAGTTCTCCGTAGTGCCAGTACGTGACAGCAGTGGCCTACTGTAACAACAGTTACGTAGGACAAAGTGTGATTTTCCAGATCCTCCTCCCTCCTGGATTACCAAACTTTAATTAACAGGACTCAGAGGTCAGTAACTCAGACTTCCCGCAATAAGAGATCCTTTCATCAACAAATTATGGCTCTGATCGTGCCTCGGGCACAGCCCCGGGACAGCAGTAGGTGATGATGGCGAGTCGGCCCAGGAGCAGTCCTGGAAGGCTCAGCTGCTCAGACACAGCCCCGGCAGCACAGAGTCTCTGCTCCTGCCCCTCCCTCGGGGCAGAAAGCTCTACCTACCCCCAGCGCCTTCCAGCAGCTGCCTACAGCCCTCCCCGGGACAGCCCAGCCACGTCCCGCGGCCGTGGGAGCGGGAACAGCGGCGCAGCTCCGCCCGCACACCTGGGCACAGGCGCGTTCGCAGCAGCCACGCTCCTCGGCACGGACACAGACATCTGCCCCAACACGTTTCTCTCCCCAGCTGCAAAATGACTGAAATATTCTGCAGATGATAGGTCTCTGAGCAAGATGAATGAATTAAGACTCAGGGCCAAACCCTCGGCTGTGGAGACTTTGAGCCACACTGATTTGATGCAATATGGAGATTTGTTACTTTCCCCTCTACCTCTACATTTCTCTGCAAACAAAAGCGGTTATCTTGAAGCAGTCAGCTTTGACTAGAGATTATTCTATTGCTTTAGCCACCCTTCTTTTTCACACATTTTAACCTTATAGCTTTTAAATAAATTAAAAAAAAAAAAAAATTTCTGTGCTTACATAACTTCCAACGTGCCATCCTGACTAATGAAAGCCAGCAAATCTCAAAGTGAAACCCGCCTGAACAATGGTGCTACATAAGAAGAAAGAAGACACTTAGCAGAAAGTTGCCAAGAGAGGCTGTGAGATGCCAGATAAAAGCCAGGGTTGTATCTGAGGAAACAAGGCAACTGCAAGAGATAAGTAAGTAGATATAGAGATTTAAACTCGAGAAATAAAGCAGTTTTTTGTAAATCAGGAGAGTGATATAAAGACTAAGATGAGAAAGAAAACCAGGAAGAACAATATGGAATTTATCAAGACAACACTGAATAAACAAAACAAACCTTGAAAGTATGCTAATAGAAAGAAAGCACAAGAGAGGGAAATAACATTTTATTGCAGTACTGGGAAAAAAGACGGAACTCTGTAAGTGACAGGGCACAAACCATTAAAAGAACTGAAGTATTCTACAGAGACTTGGAGTCCTGTGTTTAGAGCAACTAGCCAAGAAAAGAGTTTTTGCCTTCAAAAAGCACCTCTGAATTCACAAATGAATAAAATGCATGGCCTGACCAAAGCTTACAGTAGGTCAAGGCACTGGCAGGCAGTTGCCTTTGATAATCCATGCAACAGCCTGTCAGACAGCATTGTGCCCTTTCTGATGTCTGTTTGGTGTCCTGTATAAAAAAGAGCTCTTGGTTCCCCTTGCAGGAGGTATTTGTCTCTCTCACAAAGAATACCAGGGCAGTTGGCACAACTGATTCTCTGAGCAGAGCTACTGAGAGTCAACTGGACATAGAGAAATTTTTTGTTTTCTATAATATGGGCCCCAGACATAGAGATATTCCGAATGAACAAATACAGCATCACAGCTACAAACATACAGCATAGCATTGGTTGGGAAGGCCATTGAAGATCGTTTCAGAAAATTTTAGCAGGCTGCCATGAAGGGCATAGTCCAGGCTATAGCACCAGCCCCCAGGTATGGCCTTGGCAGCAATGTGTGGGATCAGAACAAAAGTCTGCATCTTTTTTCTCCAGCAGTGCCCAAATACAGAAACATTTAAAGCATCTAAGATCAGAGCAACATGTACAACATTTCTCTAAATAGTCTTCCAGTTTCCAGCCCTTTGTGACTCAGCAACTTCCTAGACCAAAGATGGTTTCTGTGTACTCAGGAGTCCCCATATTTCCTTTTTGCCAGCTTGCAAAACTTTGTTTTTAAGGCACGTACACCTTTATAAAGACGTATCAAGAAGCGCTGGGGCTTACCTGCATACAGGGTGAAAAATCGCCTCAGACCTTCCCCGGCCAGCATCATTTCATCCATCCCAATGAAACAACATGATTTTACAAACCTCAGATATCTCTTTCATGGTTTCAAACAATCTTTTCCTAGTTGTTCTCTTTACATATCTTGGATCTTCTCTGCAGACCTTCTCTGCATAAGAACCATGCTGAACCACTTGAAAAAGCAAGCACCCCTACTTTGTAGCTGATCTGTGGACGAGAGGAAGGCAGTTTCATCAGTGTTAATGTGGGGGGAGAAGCTGATGACAGAAGGAAGCAGAACAGAATATGTAATTTCTTTCAGAAAAAAGAAGGCAGAGGAGATTTCAGAATACATGGAAATTAACTTATTTGAGCCTGACGTATCTGTAGACATGTAATGTAGGTGTAACAGGGTATTTCTGTAATGGAAGTGTCCTGTACAAACAGAAGATCGGAAGAGATCTCCTCAACTCCTTGGAAGTTACATGACCTTGAAGCAGCCCAGGAGAAGGTGCCAGATCTCTGGCCAATCCATCTTCCCTACTGTCTTATCACCCTGGTCCAGGTTGCCACTGCACCTAAAGTCAAAACTGCTTAGGGAATAACAGGAACATACGCCTTCCTCTGAGCTACCTGGGCAGCTTCATTCCCCCTTACTCTATCTCAGTGCTAGTGATTTTACACTGCCCTTATCTTAACCTCCATTAAACAATCTTTAACTCCACAGTGCCCCTTAATTTTAGTAAGATCAACCACAGATTAAGACACTATTCAGTGCAGGAGTGACCCTACCCTCCAATTTTGCCTCTAAGAATCAAAGCCTGGGGAGTATTTCACAGCTGGTACCTGTTACCTTCCTCTCTCAGATATTAAAGGGGCCAATTTATTTGTTTATAGTATTAATTTATCCTAGCCTAATTAGTCAAGTACTAACTTGCCTAGGGAGAACACCAACAGCGGCAGAGTACTAATGGACAAACCTTTACACAAAAAAACCAAGAGAAAATCAAGACAAAGCACTTGCAGAACCTGAAGTCTTTTTCAACATTACCTACAACCCTCTGTCCCCAATCCATGGTATTTGCTAATACTGTGGGTATGGGCTCTAATTAGACAATCTGCAGAGGGTAAACTCTTGGACTAGATCTTGGAGCTTCTGCTGATTTTTACCACCTACAGATCTGGCCTGGGATCTGCTGTTTTCCCACGACAAAGGCGAGAAAGAGTATGTCTTGTGCATCCTGTTAGCATTCGAGCAGACATCGTGTTTAATATTAGAAGCCGGTATGCATGTGGTTGCTTAGGAATGAGAAACATCCCTTTGCTATGCCCTCCGATACGCACAGGGTTGCTGTGGGATGTTTTTGTGCATTCTACTTGAGCAGTTACCAGGGTCTAGAGTCCACGGGAACATGACATTGTAATCTTGGTCATGTTTTATTTATAGGGAGTAGCACAGCAGATAGGGTGTGTTAACAAACAAAGATGATTGCTTCAGGGGCACTCTCTCGTCCTGAGGTAATTAAGACAAAGTAGTTTCACTGGTTGGGGGATTCATACTGCAGACAACCTTTCCCTCGCTAAAATGATCTGCAGCAACCAGGCCAAAAAGGCTAAATCAGAAGCAACATGGGTAGTGTTTTATCTTTGGTTAAAGGTGCATCATTAAGTGGCACTGATAAAAATTATACTTCTTAAAAATCCATATAACATTAAAAGCTAGGGAGAAGAAAATGTAAGACTCAGAGATGTGCAGATTTTCCGCTGGAGAAATATCCAAAGAATTACTGCTGCAGCCCAGCATCTCTTTCATGTCTTGAACTGAAAACAGTGACTGTCACCAAGGCCACCCTAACCACAAACCCTGAGAGATGCTGGCCTGACAAAACATGTAAACTCAGAGTCAGGCTCAGCTGTCAAAGAATCTCAGCATCACAAGGGAAATCTATTCCACCGTCAAAGGTCACAATTCAGAGACTTATGGCTGCTCACATTTGTTGGTTATTTGCAAACTGTACTGCTGTGATCACAGCCCTGCAGTACTTGCTCCAGAGGAACTGACAGAAACACACACAAGGCACAGCACAGGTTTCATCAGTAAGTACTCAAAGACCCTTCTCTTTGAACACAACCTCTTCTCCCTGCTTTTGTCTGTAGCCCCATCCCTTCCACT
The DNA here is from genome assembly GCA_013396735.1 of Grallaria varia. NCBI lineage: Eukaryota > Metazoa > Chordata > Aves > Passeriformes > Formicariidae > Grallaria > Grallaria varia. The sequence goes on along the minus strand of VWZG01012327.1, from coordinate 826,851 downwards.
GCAACATGTCCAGTAAGAAAGTTCCCCCATCTCCTTCTCACTCTCCATAGCAGGTCAGTTTCTGCTGGTTACGAGCAGGTTCGTTGGCTGAGGGCCGGCCGATCCCAGGAGGTCTAATGAACTCAGGCAGTGCTCACACCGAAAATGCAGGATGGCTTTTTAGCTGGCCCTTTCAAACCAGTGGGATATTTTTCACTGGTTTGAACAAGCTCTGGGTGAAGCTCCTACAGAAAAACCTAATTTCTTACACCTTCAGATGTCACTTGCCATAACAACATGTGTACCAAGGGATGCATGTTCCTTTAGGACTAATGAATAAGATCAAAACTCACCAGACCTGCACTAAGGAGGTTTGCACAAAACTTCTGGTTACTTCACAGTTTTTTCATATGACCTTCAACAAATAAGTTAATCTTTTTGTGCTTCAGATCCTCATTCATAAAGCTATTGTAATAACAGTTTTTTCCCTTACTGCTTATAGGCACTGCCCAAAGATATTAAGCCTCTCACAAAGGCAGGGGTATCAAGCTCCAGTGCTGGTTTTCTGAGACAGTTATAAGCATAAGGGGCATTTCAGAGGCATCAACAATAAAGTATTTCATTTTCAGGATTCCTCATCTTTCACTAATAGGCTGCATTTGCTGTGTAGAATGCTTACAGCAGTGCTGCTGTCTTCTGTCACCATTAACCCGGAAGAGTGGTCTGCTCAAAGCAGAGACAATTTGAAAGGAAAGAATAAATACACTTAATGAAACCTGACAGGTACCTTTCACACCTTCCCAGCGAAAGACATTAATTGCCCCCTTTGCTTTTAACTGTCCTACGTTGATATTTTAAAATAGATCAATATAGTACAAAACCAGTAACTTGATTGCTTGAACTGTATGTTTAATTAGGCTAATTTGCATTTTTCTCTGAGTTAAATTAAGGGGTAAATTCAGGTCTAGTGGAAGAAGGAGGAACTCTTTCAAAGGTTACACTGCATTAGCTTATACCAGGTCTGAATCCGGTCCACAGCTCTGTACGTATGTTTGATGAAGCCTAGGTGAAGGCAAAGTTGCCTCTGAACTGCCTTATTTAGTAAACATTTAAAAAAAAAAATCTTTGCTCTTTCAAGGTGCCATTCAAAGGAGCCATGATCACTGATTTGTGAGGAAAGGAAAGGTTTGCCAAGGAAAGGATCCGAGAGTTGTATAAGGCGAAATTCCTTGTGTAGGTGCTGTGTATTTGTTTCTTCTTCCAGATACTACGGAATCATATGAAACCACAGAGGGAGAGAGCATGTTTATAACATTCTTTTCCCTGCTTGAAAAGAGTTATCTTCCTCCTTCACTTTGGCTCCCTCTGCTCTTATTTGGATAAACAATCCAAATCATTTCAATATTTCCTCATCAGATTTATACAGTAGTCTTCTGATCATTTCCTTTAGGATAACCCTCCAACTGGCCTACATTTTTCTTGATTTATAAGAACTGAACCCACATACGAAAGTCCAAAGTCCTCACCAATGCTGGCCAGTCTGGACAGAATGCATCATGCCATTTACAGGCTATTCTCATTGGTATATCCCATGGAGGTATCTGCCTTTTTTTGCAACAGCATATTGCTGTCTCCCTCTCATCCAGGATCCTTCAATTTCATTTAAGCATCTATGAAGTGAAAGAACTGCAGAAGCAGATCACCAGACCTCTGGGCAAGGGTGTTCCACAGAAACGAAGAAACTCCTCTTGAGGCACAATTACCTGTACAAATTAGTTCACATTAACAGTTTAGGAAGAAGTCAATGTTCAGTCTTCCCGGGCCAGAGAAAAAATGACTGAAACCTCATCTGTGGGAAAACAGCCTGGTGAAGAGAAATGAACTGGTTTTACACTGAGGTATCATTCATCACCAGAGTTAAAGTGGTATCATGAAATCATACGTGAAAAGAAGCAGTCTCAGTATGGAAAATCAGGTGAACTCTCTGGCCAGAATTTTTGCATATTAAGACAAGTACATACTTCTGGGAAAAATTGCCTGAAAAATTACATCAGACTGAAATGACAAAAGAGTTACTTAATTTTGCTGGCTGATCATTCACATACATCACAGAATTTCCTACTGACATGCACAGTATATTTAATTTATCAAGAGTTACTGCTTTGTGCTACTCTTTTTAAGGATAGACTTATTGGGAAGTCACACTCAGTATCACGAAGCAATCAGGTAATTTGATTCAAAACACCTCTTGCTTTAAAAAGTCTGAAGAACATCTTAGTCTTTTTGAAAAATATATCAGATATTAAAACCATTTACCAAGCTGGGCTGGATAGCACAAATTGGAAAATAAGTCTCAGATGATACATTCCTTCACACAACGGAGCAGTGCTGATTAACAACAGGACATATGCCACATTGGTCTGCTCCCCCACAGTGTAGAATTAGGCAATTAATTTCTCTAACTTGCTACTAAAATAGAAAAAAATAAATCTACTTTCCGATCCACATCTGGGAACAGAAACCACCTTCATAAATATGTCCCCACCTCCACTGGTCATTACCACTGTTCAGCATACATCTGCTGTGGGGTATCACTGCCATGGCTGGACAAGACATTCTGTTGTCAAACGTTCATTTGTAGAACAAGATGTGTCAATTGAAATTGTACTGCTGAAGTCCCTTCCTTTTCTCCAATTAGCTTGATCTGCCGGCAAAGAACTGGTTAATCTACCTGACTTTGCACTAATGTGGACAAGGATGAGCCCTGCAAGCTATCCTGCAACTCTGTTATAGAAAGGATAAATTACCCCAGAGGAGTAAACTGCAAATACTTCACATATCAAACTTCAAAACTGACACACTCATAGCAACATTTTCCTCAGTGAACATTTTTCATGCAGAGACATGAATTTTTGACTAAAAATGTGTTTTCCTCAACAAGAAAGTTCATGTTGTTGGTTGCTTGTAGTTTGGGCATTTTAAATAGCTATGATTTCATACTATTACTTAAAGAGCCTTTGCAATAAGCCAAATTGCAGATCTAAATTTGAGCCTACTTCAGGCAGAGAGAGGTATCCACTAGCATGTCATTCCAAGAGTTTCACAGGACTATTGGAACACTTATGAGCCATATTGATCTGAAGATGTTTCTGCAGCCTTCCATACCCAGTGAAATGGTTAAAACACTGCCCTGGCCATGTGCTGCGTACCCTGAATCTGTATTATCTGTTGGGTACAGTGATGGGTTTCTTCACCTGAAACATGAGGAGTTACGAGTTTTGTCTCTCTTCAGTAAAGATGATGTTAAGCCACAAACTGAAACAGAATGAGTCTGGCATTACAAGTCCTTTATGTTCAAAAATGTTCAGGCATTAAAAGCAATAATTCAAGCCATTGGAATATGAGCATAATAATATCTATTACAAGAAATTTTTTTCTAAAATAACTTTGGGCCACTGCCTTCTTTTCAATCATCATCTGGAAAGGCAAAGCTTGCTAAAAATCAGTGGGTCTTAGAACTCAAGTTACCTCTGAAATGTGATTTAAACTCCCATTTCACTTAGGTACTTTGAAACATCTGTCTTGATTCATCAATGATCCTCCAAGACATTCCTTTCATCTGAACATTATTACCATGTGAAACATGATTTTCTTCCTTGTTTATATCTCTTAACATGTTCTTACCTCTTCTCTTCTAATTCTGTAATTGTGTCATTTCATTCTGTCAGTCATTTGTGGGGATTTTGCTGGAATAGTGCTTTTCTCAGTAAAGCTGCATTATGTTACATCATTGCTAAGAATTCAAAGTATTCAGTGATAAGTGTCTGGTTTCTGATTAGATTGCTGAAGCCCACATCCTGAATAGAAACTACGATTGCTATCAATATCAGCTTTCCTTGGTTTTGCTGCTGGTTCACATTGGAAATATATTATATGAAGACCCTACACTTTTGGCCTCCTTCCTCACTCAGAAAATTCTCCTCACCACCACATCACAGAGAGTTTAATGAGGAGTATTTATCCTCTGTTCTTTTTCTGTGTTTCCACATCTTCTTGGCTGTTCTAATTTGTCTTGGTTTCACTTGTCTCTCTACTTCTCACATCAGTGGGAAGATCCATGCACCATGGCTAGTGAAGCCCTACATGCCTCAAACACACAGGTAGATATATCCATCTGTACATATAAATTAATAAATATAGTGAGGGAAAGAATTATCAACATACCTCCTATTGGTACTTTGGTACTGTGGAAACTTCACATGTACCAGATTAGCTTGGCTGGTCACTGAACTTTGCTTTACGATCTGTTGTTTTCTACTGAAAAACAGCATTTTAGGGATTTTCATAGTGTCTAGTAGAATTTCATATAGACATTACCTGTATGCAATTGTTACTTCTAGAAGGGAAGCAAGGGGTCTTCATTTATCATTTTAAATCAGCTTTGCTAAGGTAACTGGCAATCTTAAGGCTATAGTGCTGTGGACTGAAATTAGCTCAGTTACACTTTTCTATTAATTAGGAGAAATTCAAGTGAAATCACTATTATACTGTAGCTTTCTACAGGTACACATATCCAAGTTAAGTATACAAAGACGTATACACAGTTTTTGCACACACACACATCTAATTTATTAGTCATTGAGCATCTATTCTTTACGCTTAAAACATTGTTTAAGAGCAATGTGTATTTTTTTGCATTATTGTAATTCCTAGTCAGCTTACAGGAATCATTAAAACATCATTGTTTTCTTTCACATGCTTGTTAGCTTTTATGTTCTCTGAAGTTACCTATGACTCCTACCATAATCAGCACTGCCATTTGCCAACTCTATATGAAAATATGTAAGTGATCTTTCATTGCACAGGAACTTTATTACCGGTATCCTGTGAGAATAAGAAATAATTAAAAAGATACACATAAAAGGAAACCTGAATCTAATTTCTGTGCTGAAAAAGTTATCTGTAAATCAATAGACCTTGTCTGCATAATGCAATGGTTTCCCAGTTAGTATAGGAAATACAAGAATCTGAACAACTTTTGGAGCTAGTCTCGCCCTCAAACTGCAGTCCAACCAAGAGCTGATATGCATGTCCGCTCTTGATAAATTTAATACCATATTGTTATATCCTGTGGTTAAAGCCATGGGAAAATGGACAGTGACAAAACTGGATGAAGACTCTTTTCTTATCAGCCAATTATTTTTTTTCAATTGGTAGATGTAAAATTATGTTTGGTCCTGTTCTATATAGCATCCTGTTTAGGAAATGTACTGAAAGAAATAGTCTTGCATTGGTAGTGTATTGGCAAAAGGAGTGAATAGGTCTTTTCCATCCCTAGCATGCGTGATCCCAGAGAATGGTCTGTCATCTGTCAAGCAGCAAAATGCATGCTGTCATTGAGTAGCTAAAGGTCAGTGTTTAGCTGAGCTAGGAGAATAATTCAGAGCAAATCAACTATTAGGCAAATGTTGCTTCTTTTTTGCTTACAAGTTGTCTGCAAATAGATCACAATTTTCTCAAATATATTCATTATTCAGAATTATTTCCTGAATGATTTTGGTGTATAATTATTGGTCTGTTCACAAGCCTTTCATTTTGAGTGCTCAATTTTCAAGCTGTTTTAATTGGACGTACAGATCACATGGCATCTTTCTGTCCTTTGGTAGGGTAAATGGAACTCTTGATCTCCACTTTTTGGCAGAAAAATCTCAATTATCATCTTACAATTCAAAGGCCACTGCTATTCCGTTATATGTTCTCCTAATTTATGTAAGTTTTACGTATGTAAAACCACTAAGCCAGATTCAAGTTCATGGAATACTTAGTAAATCAGGAGTAAATGTATTGAATCCAAAGAAGTAATATAGTATGCAATCAGTGTGAAGAATAAGGACCTCGAGAAATTAAATCACCTAATAATTTTTTCATTACAATAATTACAGTACTGTGCTAAAGTACTTCTCCTTTCATACCAAAGTTTGAATTCCATTGGTTTCACTTGGATTTCAAAAAGATTTTACTAAACCCTTTTCCTTTACTAATTATAATGGAGTTCTTGGATGGCACAACGATGTGTGAAACAGGAGTATCCAACCCAAGGATGTTGCAAAAAGACTCATTTGGATTTAGTTGTTTGCAGCTTTATATGTGTAATTTCTCACATTTTCTCTGTAAAAAGGGCCTAATTCAACTTTTCCCCCCATGCCAGTGTGTGTGAGTAATCAGGGTTCTGACAGACAAGCTCAAGCAGATCCAGTAGTGATGAGTTAAGGCATTAAAACTTCCAGAAGGTCCATGTTTCTCCTTGCCAGGCAGATACCACCTCCCCTAGCAGAGACAGTAGACAGAAAGTCCCCTGGTACCTCCAAACCCTCCCAGCCACAAGCCAGAATGCACAGCGGCGGCGGCTGCTGCTGCTAAATCTTCAAACACCACATTGATATCTGCAAGTCCTGCAGCACCTTTACAGCTGACAAAATGACACAGCGGTGTAAAGCTCTGCTAGAGTGAAGTCGTGTTTATGGGGTGTCAAAAACACCCCATTCAAATGCAAACTGTACAAAATTTAGAAGTAAAATGTAACAGCCTTTACGGCTCACTGCAGAAGGCATCCAAAACGAACATGGCATTTGGGAAATTACTGCGTGAACTATTGCCCAATATAATTGTCAGCGTCGGGTTCTGATTTCATTTTCACTGGTTTTTCATGAGTGCAACTTTTCAAAGCCTGTAACTTTTATATCACTCTGAAGCCTTGATCCAGCAAAGCATTTACACACATACCTAAATTTAGATTGTAGATTCAGGGAGCCTGAGATCAGGAAGGGACCATCTGTAGGAGCTCTTCTGTAGCACAAACCACTTAGCTTCCCCTCCTGGCTTCTGAGTTGAGCCAAATACTTTAAAGTCCAGGAGCAGTTCCTTTGAAATGAATTTCAATTACCAGCCTGCTTTGAATCACAAGCCTGTTACATGGTTTGTTGGACCAGGGCCTCCAGGAAATCAGAATCTGGCCTCCGACACTCTAAATCTTTCCTATGCATTCCAATAATGGTTTGAATAACAATTCTTTTATTTAAGATTTCCATGCAGTAGCTAGCAGGTTGGCTTGATGTAGAGCATCAGGATAGTGGACTGCCTGTAGCTGTCAGCTCTTATCCTCAAACTGCAAATTGTGCAAAATTCTGCCTTTAACCATGCATGCCTTTGTCCCTAGCTGAGGAGGAGGAGCGGATGTTAAGCTGCAGTTATATTTTGGTGCTTCTCACATAACACAGTCTGTGGCCCAAATTGAGGTCCTGGTTGAATTGTTAAGTGTTGTCCCTATTTGCATCCAAGAAGCAGAACACACTAACAAACTGAAGTGCATACACCACAGAGTCAAGTTTATGGGGAGGGATGGAAAGAAACACAAGAGCAAAGCACTTCTCACCGCCTTCAGAACACTGAGCTAATGGCCCCAAATATAATGTAATTTTCTATGAAAAATGTGACTGTTTCAAGCATTATTCTACCATTTTCTCTCAAGACCCCTACTCAGAAAATACTTTATGTTATATTTAAGTCAAAGGGATGTAAACAGGACTTGAGCATCTGCTTAGCATCATGCAGGTTCTCACATGTCCTCCCCAGACAAGAATTCTCTCCTGATTGGCTCCCATGAGAACTGACAGAAACTATGACAGGAGCTCTGTCAACTGTACTGAAAGTCCTTTCTTTTTTCCCTTTCCCATCCCTCAATTTCAAAAGACCAGGAAAGACAAGATTTGGAGATCAAGTCAAATGTCCAATTTATTTTTATAACTTGAAACTGGAACAAACGTTGTTTTGAACGAGCGTACAAATGAAATGGTAGACACATGCTGAACTCAACATTGTGACAATAAGGGGAAAAAAAAAGAGGCCAAAAATCTTGTACAGAGAATAAAAGGAACAATAAATATTTCACTAAGCCATATTGAAATGACCTCCAGCCATCTCAACATTTTATCCATAATAAAAAAAAAAGTGCTCTCGTTTTTTAAACAGAGCACAAATACCAAGCAATAATAAATAGTTCCAAACTTGTAGTAAAAGACAAAACCTCCAAGTAAACAACAAAAGCTCATACAATAAGTAATAGAAAAAGGTAATAAAAATATTTTGCCTTGCCGGTACAAATGCAAACAACTTAAATCAATGTTACTTTGCTTTGCAGTTCTAAAATACAAAGAGCACCATAAAAATGAGTTTGCCTGTGATAAACAAAACCTTGGACTGTCTTTTACATAGGACTGGGATGAAATACTGATTTTTTGACCCTTTCCTTAGAAATTGGTAGTTTTCTTCCTAAAACCAGGTTCCCGGACCTGTCCTGCTGCCAAGGAATCAACTGGAGTTTTGCTCTGGACTACAAAGGAGGCAGGACTAGGCACAAAGAAAATAGTAAGTTCCACCTTAAAAAAATAACGAAAAACTACTTAAAGTGTGAAAAGAACTATGGCAGCATTCTAGCTATGTCCATGTTATATTGTGCTTACGGCCTAGTAAACTACAGCTCTTCCAAGCTAGGAGATAAGGAAGGCCATTTCAGTATCACTACAGTCTGCAGAAACACGATCTTTGTGCTTTTGGGTGACTTATTGTTAGTTTCAGTGATCTAAGTCACAAAATTAGAGAACTGCTGGTGTTAGCTATCCTGGATCATTAAAAAGAACAGGGAAACTGGAGCTTCTAACCAACTTACACTAAAACGAAATTATTACTTAAATTAATTGCAGGCTGAAAACGTGCCATTAACTTCTGATCTTCATTGCACTGTTGCAAGTCCAGGAGATTCTTCTGAGTTCTGTGACATGACTCTGGATTTATATGAATGCTGAGACCTGAATTTTCACCAAAAAAGTGAAAATGTGCCTTTAAGGGACCACATTCCAACCCCAATTACGCTGGAGTAATCCAGGACTAAGAGTTACGAATAATTCCTGATTCATATCAGTTTAATTGAGATTCAGAATTTGTCCAGAAGTCTTATGGGTACGCGGTTCAAGCCAGGAAGGCATATATCTAGCTGATAGGTAGCCGGACCAAATTCTCCCTACTGTCACACCCATGCCTCTCCAATTGCCCCAGTGGCTCTGCACTGATGAAAGCAGCAGAAGATCCTGGCATGGCAATATATTTTTTTGTTGTTCTTGTTTTAAGTTTTACCGCCATTTCCTGCAAGAACACTGAGCATTTTCTCCTTCTCCCCTTCACTATTTAGTGCCTCTTCTGCCACCTCTCTTCCCCTCGACTCGAAAGGGAGAGAATGTGAGAGAGAGAGAGAAAAATAGCTGCAAAGAAGAGAGAAATCAAATGGTACAGGATTTCATCCCAGTCCCTCAAACATTCAGAAATTTATGGAATGTACAATTAGAGGTGAACAGCAGCAAAGCAGCTAATAACATGGACTGGCAAGACCTGTACACGGAGTCGGTCCTGTTCTGACAGGGAAGAGGAGGGCTGTGCCTGGACTAATTTTACTTCAACCCGATTACAGCTGTACCAACAGCAGACCGTTTTATGTCAAAATGGATACAACAGCTCTCACTTTTTGCTATAAAAAGACTCTTCCAGAGGGCGGTGGCAGGGTGTGAGGAGCAGTGAGTGGGGGTTGGCCACGAGAGGGAAGATGTGTTGGACATCTTGTTTGGAAGGAGGGGAAGAAATTTCCTCTCTCTCTCTCAAATCTGCAGGGAAACTGTGGGACGTCACCCCAGACATCTTTCCGGGAACGGAATTTCATTTCACACAAATGGGAAATAACCATCCAGCCTGGTTCAACCATACCTGGTAAAACCTTGATGCAAGGGGTCCAGGCAGCTTTGAAGTTATTTAGAGCCCTGTGGGAACAGCACTTTTTTGTAGGCCATTTCTGACAAAAAAAATATATATACAACTAAAATTATTTGTGAACAACAACAACAACAAAAATTTAAAATAAAAAAGCACTTGATTATTTTGTTTTGTTTCTTTTACTCAAAGGTCGTCTAACAACCCCCTTTTTTCCTGTACAATAAGGACTTCACATACAAATTTTTTTTTATTTTTGCAATATTTTATCCTGCCAAATTAAAAAAATATATTATGGCAGCCTGTTTGTTTGTTTTTATTTTTATTTCCAAATTCACTAACAAAAAGGTACATTAAATCCCTTTAAAAGGACAAGCGTACAGTTAAAAAATTACAAGCTTCAGTAAAAATACAGCAAGTGCCTACATCATATGAATCAACCAATATCAATATCCATTCCAGAAGGGGAAGGGAGGGGGGGAAGGGGAGAAAAAAAGAGAAAAATAGGTACAGGTCAGAAACGTGATTTTTTTTTTCTGCAAAGCAATAACAATATTAAGCACTTTTTTCTACATACTTTTTCTACGTGGTGTAGCAATCACCTTTTAATCCCCGAATACAAGATTCTATACATTTTTTGAAATAAAAATTCAACACCCAAGGCAGAAAAAAATTTACTAAAACTCAAGACTTTACAGTTACAGTGACAAGAACAAATTTATAGACCCACCATTTAAGTTTTACTGCAACATTTTCAAGGAAAAAAGAAAATTTTTTTTTTCTTTCTGGTTTTGTAAAATGCCCAGGCATTCTCCATTATTACAAATACTGGTCCACTTTTACAGTAATCAAGAAATTTTAATATATATAATATATACTAAAACCCCGTCACCAAAAGAAAACAATATACACATGGCCATTATGGCATTTTTTTAATAACCTATTAAGCAAACTTTGAAAAAAAAAAGATTGCTCAAACACACATACACACAATTTCTTTTTTACCCTTGTATGTATTCAATACTGTAAACGTATTTTAAGACAGAGTGCACTAAATTTAACTTTTAAAAAAAAATTAGCCGTTGTTCCTGAATTGTTTTTTCTCATTCAATGATAGCAACTTGTAATTTGTGTCATTTGAGTTTTAATTCAGCAGTAAATCATTTCCATTCCATTTCCTAAGCAGCGTTGTCCTGAAAAAAAAAAAAGGCT
>VWZG01012327.1:798870-815830 GCA_013396735.1 Grallaria varia | reverse complement strand
AAGGCTGAGAATAATTCAGCTAATGTATGTCCGAAGTTGTGCTGGGTATACATCTTCATTTGATTGGGTCTTATGGCATTTTCATGTCCACTATCTTCAACCAGTAATTTATTTTTTTTTAAGTAAATGTGGCTCTTTTTTTTTTCTAAAGAATGTACTTTTCTTGTTTTACTTTTTTTTTAAAAGTCTTTCCATTTCACAAAAACATTTTGCATTTGTCTCAAGAGACTCAAATAGGAAGATCAGTTTTCAAGGCACTCACGTCAAATTGAATGGCAGTAGAAAAACTGTCCAATAAATTATTTTTATTTATTTTTCTTTATAGTGCCAGTATTGTGAATGCCATGCTTAGCAACACTGACACTTAATCTCAGCTGTTCCCTTACAGTTTAACCCACCTTTGGGCCAAGTAGAATATGCTGTAATTTCTTGTTGAGAAGCCATTTTTCTCCTAACCACAAACAAAAGGTTTAAAGTGCGGGTCAACATAATTAAAATCTCTAACCATAATTGTCTACTGTTTGCTAATATTAGTTGAAAAAGCTTTAAAATATTTGGAATTTGAAAGGAGAGCAGGTGCATTTTTCTTTGCTTTACTTTTTGTCTGCCGTAATGCTTTTATCTGAATGCAATTCCATCCTGTTCCTAATTAAGTCAAGGGGAAAACTCTTAATGACTCTAGTAGGAGCAGAATCTTGCCAAGACAGGTAAATCAACTAGGATTTATTTTTCTCTTCCTTATAATAACATCACTGTACATCATATAAGTTAGTTTTTATATTTCTACTCATAAATGAAATTCCTATGAGTTGAGGCTTTTCATTGAGAAAATCACACTTTCCCATCTTCTAGTAATTAACTACAGCAAATATGTACTAAAGTAGATGTCCTGAATTCAAATTTTATGATTTTGTGGTTGAAAAAGAAAAAAGAAATTTAAAAAAATGATGACATTTGGCTCCTCTGAGGTTTGAATATACTATTACAATGCTCAAGCTGTGTTTTTATTGTCTCTGGGAAGAGTCACAGGAGGGGAAGGGGAAGGGAAAAACACTGCAAAAAGTGACAAACTGGCACCGATAATGCTGCCATAGCTTTTAACAACAAGAAGAAACTATCAGATAGTAATGTACAATTAAGAATGTTTCTGGGTTTTGAATGTAGTTGCCTTCTGCAATGTCTTTTTTGCTGCCATAACTTTTGTACTGAAATCCATCTAGAAAAGGCCTCTAACCTCAGCGACATTGTCAGTGCTACGTATTTGATCCAATTTCAAAAGAAAGTGCTAATTTTAAAGATTGTTATCCGCTGTACAGTTTTGTTTTCCCTAATCTTCGAGGTTATTTAAGAAGGGGAAAGAAAAATAAAAAGAAAGAAAGAAAGAAAAAAAGAAAAAAATAAAAGAAATATTTCAGTTCACATGCTGGCTTCTTCACAAGAAATTACACACACTTAGCTTAAATTTCAACAAAGCAGCGGCCCAAAAATTATAATTTTAAAAGATATGTTTCTCCCTTACAATGCAAGTAATCTCAGGCTACGACTGGGTAAAATTAAAAAGGGATACCCAACAAAATTTTAAAAGAAATTTAAACAGAATAAAAAAAAGTACCTGCACATGCCAAAAAATTACAAAAACCCAATAAATACAGAAATTATTGCACAGTTAAAAGGCTCCACAATTTTTACTGCCTTAATCAACCCTCGGGTTTAATAGAACTTTGTAGACACAGGTTATATTTAAGTGCCAAAGTCTGGCACCTACCATAGTTATGCTAAGTTATGTTTACGGAGGCAAGTTAGGTCATCTTTTCTCAGTTGGCAATAGTTAAACTGTACAAATAAAATGTTACCTAGACCCCTGAAATTTAACCTAGCGGAGATGGGGGCAGGGAGGGGTGGGGAGGGGGGCCTTAGCTTCTTTCTGCCTGCTCAATTTTGACGTCATTTGTCAGCAAATGTTCTCCATGCCACTTTTTCATGTGTTTCTCCAGGGTGCTGTAAACACTGAAGGGCATCTGGCAAATGTCGCAGCGGTAGACCTCCTTCCCTATCTGGCCATGTGTTTTCATATGGCGCGTCAGCTTACTGCTCTGGGCACATGCATAGTTGCAGAGCTCGCATTTGTAAGGCCGCTCTCCAGTGTGGCTCCGACGGTGTACCGTCAAATTGCTGCAGTTCTTAAAGACCTTGCCACAGTACTCACATGTATCGCTCCTGCGCCCTTCCTTCGAACTGGGTCGCCCGGGGCCGGGTCCACTGATGTGGGGGGTGCTGCCTCCGCTCGCCGTGCCGCTGCGCCCTGAGAGCCCCCCATCCAGCATGTCCCCCGGCGGAGTGGAGAAACGCAGGCTCCCATTCTCCGACGAGTGCTCGGAAGAGGTCGCGAAGGGGGATTGTCGGGAGTCTGTGAATCCGAGGAACGGATCCTTCATGAAGTGCCGCGATGCTGCATACCCTACCAGCCACTGGGAGTAAACGTTTTCAGAAGGTATTATCGTTGCTGGTGGCAAGTCCAAATCTTTCTCTACCTTTATTCTTTTAGAGGAATTATTTAAACTGGGGCTCGTGATAGGTGTTGGCTTACGGGGGAACAAGTTTGGGAAGGGTTCACCCGGGCCAAAGTTTCTTCCATTGACCGTACCTTCCTCAGTGCGGTCCAGCTCTCCTACCACTGAGTCTTCGTCACCCGGATCTCTCTGACAGAGGTCTCGAGGACACAAGTCTCGCTGGTCAGAGGACCTTTTCATGAAGCTACTCCTCTTCTGTTTTTCAGCCAACATGTCGTTATATTGCTGAATGGCACCTAGACTTACATTCTCAATGACTTTTCCCAGGACAAGAGATTTCTCATCCGGCAGTGACTTGGAGCCGTTTTCTCGGTTACGACTCAGCTCTGAGTCCATACTGAAGCTTGACTCTGGTCGGCTCTCATTTTCGAGTTCCTCTTCCTCCTCCTCCTCCTCTTCCTCTTCTTCATTGTCATGGCCCAGGGAAGGATCGCTCTCATTCCTGAAATCTGCCTCACTGGATTTCAGTCCCTCTCCAGTGAGCTCACTTGTGCCTGGCTCGGGAGAACTAGTGGTGGACAGTCCATCGTCTGACCTGCCTGTCATGGAGCCAGCTTTATGCATATGCGTTTTCATGTGGCGTTTTAGCTTGCTGGCCTGGGAGCAGGCATGGTCACAGAGCTGACACTTGTAGGGCTTTTCTCCTGTGTGACTGCGCCGGTGCACAATAAGGTTACTCTGGAACTTGAATGTTTTCCCACAAAATTCACAGGACTTGCTCTTGGCCTGAGGCTGGGGAGGCGTAGTGCTGCTGGGGGGCATCGGGGGCAGTGGTGGGGTGCTCAAAAAAGGTGATTTAGGACTCGGCTGGAAAGGATTCAGCAGGCGATGCATAGGGTTGGTGCGACTGGGTGAGACTGGCGGAGGGGTGGAACTGTTTCCTGCCAGCTCTCGGAGCCTTCTGGAGAAATCCATCGCTGGGGACTCAATTGCCATGGGGTTTAAACGCATAACTCTGTCAAAGGCACTGGGATGCTGGGCAACTAACCCCATTTCTTCGGCACTAAGGCGATGTGGATCCAGATGATGACGAGGCGGTGGGCTGAACAGCGGAGGCGTATTTGGGAGCCGACCCTCACCAAAGCCAGGGTGTTCACGCAAGATGGGTCCTGTCATCCGCAAAAGATTAAAAGGGTTGTTGTCTCCAAGAAAATTCATCAGTGGGGACTGTGCAACAGTCTCCGGTCCCAGAGGAGGAGGGATGGTGATGCGTGGAGTAAGGGAACTGTTTGAAGGGCTTGTTTCCAGGTAGATGCGGAATCCATGTGTGTTCTGGGCATGCTGAAGCAAGAACCAAGCGCTATTAAAAGGCTGCTTGCATGTTGTGCAAATATAGCTTGAAGGCTCATCTTTACCTATAAAAGAAAAAACAGAAAGAACACTTAAAAAATAATACAGCGGAGAACATTTAAATACAGTTGGCATGCACTTTATTTTGCTAACACATTTCCTTCTTGGCATTTCTGAAAGAAGGATTTAATTGCAACGTATTGACTGATATAAATTGTTGAACAGCACATCTACTCACCACACTTATTCACTTAACATGTATGACAAACATCACACATACGCATTTGTGCTATATACGTTTACGTCCTCTAACTTGCAAATAAAACCTTCCTTTATGACGAGTAAGGATCCAAATCCTTTCATGTGTTTATTCCACAAAAAAGGAATTTGTTTCAAGGGATTTATGACTCTGGACAAAAACACAGGAAAATGCAGTGTGGTAGGTTTTACAAGGAACCTGCAAGGAGCTTCAGTGTCATTTTCATTCTTTCATTTTATATACTTCATGCAGCAGTCCCCTGAGATCTTGCTGAATTTAATTTATACATGCTTCAGTCATGCCAGCACTTCCATTTTTAAAATACTATGTAGGTATTTAGCCACACAAGTCCTATTCAAGTCAACAGGAGCCTGGAAAATATACCCTCGCATAAACCACTCTGACATTCTTTTTGCCAAAACACCAAGAAGCCACTCAAATGAAACATCCGGTAATCAAAGCCGACAGCACAGTTGCAATTAACAGTAACAAATGTCGGGCCGTGCTTGAACTGGGTCCCAAGAATTTCTGAGCCTGAGCCTGCCCTCCAATGCAGAAACACTCACCAGAGCCAAATACATTGTTCTGTTTGCTTTTCTAGCCTCTTTGAATGACTGCAAAAAGGTGGAAAGCATTCCTTCAACCTTGATTCAGCTTTACATAAAGAACAGGTGTGGACAAGTCTGCACCACAGTCATAATTTTGCTAGCTAGAAAATTCCAGTCCTGGGCACAATATAAACTATGTGCAATCTTCAAAAGCACTTCCCTCCCACCCCCCTCCTTTTTTCAATGTCTCTGCAAGACTCTGATAAATTCATAAATGTGTGTCAACTTGAAAATCTTGGTCCAGGATTTATTTTGCTGTTTGTTGTTAAATACGGGGGAGGTTTCCTGAAAAAAAAAAAAAAAAACAACCGCCCATTTTGGTAAATTTAAAATAAACTTCTTACATGTTTGTTTGTTTGTTAGCAGGTATTTTGGATAGCAATGGCCCAAATGCACCTAAAGGCACTAAATTTCCTGAAAGTTCAATACTTGAACCAAGCTTCCTCCCTGACTCATGATGGTACAAGAACCTGAACCCACACAAGGACCTGAGCAACACCTAATCCAGCCCCTCCGCAGGAGCTCAGATCCAAAGCTGAACTACACAGACCCTTTCTTGACAGGGAGGCTGCCATTCATAAAAGCCTGTTGCACGAGCTTGAAAATGAAAGAGTTTATAAGGTGCACAGAACCGTATTATCAAAACTACCCCGTAAAGAGGAATGACTCATAGCAGACAAAAAAATAAAAAAACAAGATTTAAACTCGGGCATATCAGGAGAAGCGGGATTGCTGCTGACTGAATTCCCCTCTTCTGGCTGTTGTGGGAACGGCTGCTGCTAATAAAACCTACAAAACCTTAGACAAGGAGGCTAGAAGATTATCTGCCTACCTATCAGCCTGTCAGTTTATCTAATCTTATCAGCCAATATACATCCATAACAGTAGAAAGGAAAAATCATGTATCAGATTGAGACTTAGTACAAAGATAGGAGATAAATGTGGTGCAACTCCTCACAGTCCTATTCATTTAGTGGGGCTATTGCTGTGGATAGCAAACCACGATTTCAGGGAAGACGTCTCTTCACAGCCAAGAAAAATTGTATACAATACAGCGGGCATTTGTACCTGGCTGGCACGGCCCCTGCACCCCAACCCTGTGCACTCTGCCTGTACAGGACAGACGCAGTTGATTCGATTAATCTCTAACAGTTGCTCTTGGGAAAAAAACACAAGTTTGGGAACTACACTCGGCTTGGAAAAAGTGCCTGTAACTGCAATTGACATTAATGAAAGCCACATACACACACGGAAA
This sequence comes from Grallaria varia, assembly GCA_013396735.1. Classification (NCBI taxonomy): domain Eukaryota; kingdom Metazoa; phylum Chordata; class Aves; order Passeriformes; family Formicariidae; genus Grallaria; species Grallaria varia. Next base: position 809,848 of record VWZG01012327.1, on the reverse strand, counting down.
GGAACTGATACATTATCCCTTAAAAATCTACTCAGTACTGAGGCAGTTAGGAAGTTTTATGTCAGTTTTGCAACCAAAGCAACTGTAAATGCTCCCATTATTACTTCAAATATTTAAATTTCTGTTCCTTACAGAAATACGATGAAAATGTCTAGGCCTTTAACTTTCCTTGCACAGCAACATGTGTAGTATAAAAAGCGACAGAAATCACTGAAGCAGACTAAAGTATATAACATACTCTGTCAAAAGCTTTTTTAAACAATATGTTTTACCTCAGCTCACCCTAGAACAGATTTTAATAAAGCCCCTTCCGAAGTGTGATCTAACAGCAAATGAAGTGCAGCATCTTACAAGGTCATATATCTTCAAATTAAAGAGTGCTCTGCACCCTTCACCTTCACTTTATCCACTCTAATTAATCGATTTATTACCCACAGCTGTTCGATTCTTTCATTTTTAAAGTCACAGCATGCATTCTTTTTTGTTGTGGGGGTTTTTTTCTTTAAAAAAATCAAGTGTGTGAGTGTCTGTGTGTGTGCATGCATTCTCTCTGCTTAGCTCAAGAACTGACAGGAGGAAGAAAGCAGCTGTGTATTAGACGACAACAACAGCAACACGTTCACTTCAGCAAGGGCACATACGTAAGAAGAAAAATTCCTGAGCAGGCTGAGGATCAAGGCCAATCTAAAACTGAAATGGCTGATTAAAAAAATTACCCTCAAAATGGCAGCTGGCTGGATGCTTGCTATTACATGTTACATAGAATTAAGATGTTTTGGTTTGTTGTGTTCTCCAAAATTTCACCTCCATGAAATTCAAGAGACGAAAGTAAATCCCCTCCTTTTTAGCTTTCTTTCAAACAGCAAATTAGTGCTAATAGTGATCTAAGATTTACAAGCTAGCAGTCTTAAGTCTTCTCTTCCTTTTTGTTTTGTTTAGCTTTTCTGCTCCTTAACACTCCTCTTCAGGAGACCCCAAAACGACAGCAAAATTGACTGCAGGCTACCTGGCTACCAGTCTCTGACTACTTCATGAATGTTCATGTGTACATGACTGCATATATAGAATACTCTTTTTTTTAAACTTTCACAACCCTCAATGACTCTCCCCAGACTTCCTTGTTTAAAATAATTAAAAATAAATAAATAAATAAATAAAAGAAGTTAATTTCCATACTATCACTTCATGGTTATCTTGCATAAGAGTTGCCCTGAGCAGTGTAGATGCTCACTTTTAAGAATAGAACAATGTCAAAAAGTCTTTGAAGATCTACTCCAAACATTTTTATGTTCAAAAACTTACTAAATATTTTAAACATGCTCAGAAACAGCCACGTATTGCTCAAGAATTATACTTACATTTAATAATGCAGTGCACCTATGCTATAAAACTCTTTGTTATAAGGCTACTTTTGATATATGGCTATCCTAATCCCTTGCCACCTGCACTGAAGTCTGTCTAAATACCCACTTTATGACAACTAGCTATATAGTCTTTGCCATATGCAGTCTTTATCACTTTAGAATGTGCTTGACTTTGAGCATGTGAGTAATCAACATCAGTGGAACTTAAGCATAGGCTGAAGTGCTCTGTTGGATAGTGATGAAATTATTCATGTGCTTAGAGTTAAACACAAGCCAAGACTTCATTAATACTGTTTGATGAATTGCACATGGTTTCAATCCTGGTTACAGTCTGGAACTAGGCATGAATTTTGGGGCTGATAGCTCGAGTATAATTCTTTATCTTTACAGTAGTTGGTAGATATGATGTATCTACCATACAGACATGAGACATCCAGGTCACAACTGCTGAGCTTCAATTGTAGCTTCATGGCTGCGGTAAAGCCAAACAAATACTGCCACATTCAGACATGAGAGAGAGGTTTGTAGGGCTGAATCTTACTGAGACACAGGTGTATAGGTTTAGAAATACTGATTTGAAGGCTAGGAAGGATTGTGAATTTAAAGAATGAGAGGACTGGGATAAATCTTAAGGTTTGACCTTGTCCAGTTCTCAGCCCAAGGGATCACAGAATCATAGAATCACACAATGGTTTGGGTTGGAATGGACCTTAAAGTTCCAATCCCCCCGCCATGGGAAGGGACACCTTCCACTAGACCAGGTTGCTCACAGGTCCATCCAACCTGGCCTTGAACGCTTCCGTGGATGGGGCATCCACAGCTTCTCTGAGCAACCTATTCCAGTGTCTCATTACCCTCACAGTAAAGAATTTTTTTCCTAATATGTAATCTAAACTTACTCCCTTTTAGCCTGAACTCACTCTCCCTTTTCCTGTCACTGCATGCCCATATCTCTGCATCTATTCATAACTATTCATGCTCCATTATCCCACTTCAAAGGCCATCAAATGGAGATTCTACAACCTTTCCAAAGCCTACCTCATTCCTTCTCTCCTTTACCATCATGAAGGTTCCCCAAGAGCCTAATCTAAATCTTTCTTCCTGCAATTTAAGATCATAATATACTGTCCTACCTAGATGTATATGCAAAGCACAGGAAAAAAATTCAGTCTGTACCTCACACAGAGATATCATCCAACCCAGGGATTTGCAGTTGAACTACTTCATGTCTTTTAGCACCCCCTTCTCCCATTTTGATTTGAAAATGTCAAGTGAGAGAGAATTCAGTTTGTACTGGAGTAATCTGTGGCCATGGTTGATTTCCAGTATTAAAAAAAAAACACAAATCCTCTCTTCTTTCTAATTCGTATTGCTGAGTTCAACTCCCAGCCATTAGATCTTGTTATACTTCTATCTGGGAGATTAAAAATCTCTCTAGTATCTTCTCTCAAAGCAGGTAATTATAAACTATGAACTTACTGAACGCTCTTGCCTTTTCTGCATATTATGACAAAAGATGGTCTTTTCCAGAAATATTAAAATGTGTTCTCTCCATTACTGCATGACAGATTATGTTCCATTCAAAATGTCAAAGCAATAGTGAGCTTTTTTCTCTTTTATGAACAGAACAAAACAAAACTAAATTCAGATCCTGCCTCCCAAATTCTGGCCATACAGGGCGCAGTGAGAAAAGACAGGTCAGTTTGGCTGCCCAGAACAAGAGTAACCTGGGTCTGTGGACATCCACCCTACTGCACCAGGCAGCCTGAATCCCTCTGCAGTCTGAAATGATACGCAGATCTTCCTTGCCCAGTTGGTACACGACTTTCTATATACCCTGAATGCTGAGCGCCTTTGCCCTGGAGATAAAAATTTCTCTCAAAATATCCTCAGTTATTCTGGATACCATCAAACAATAATCAGTGTGAGATAAGAACTGTTGAGAATTCATTATTTTCTGCTGAGCTACAGTGACATCCAGTGCCTTATGAATCCTCCCCTCAGCATGCCTGAATAATTCCATTAGCTGTAACAGAGAATGAACTCCCCCTCTTTTTAATCACCTGCCCATAACCCCTGCCAGGACTGCGGCGAGGACTTGCAGTCAGGTCCATATAACCACTGCCATTCTTCACCTCTAGCAATACTTTCCAGATAATATTTCTGGTTCCCTTTTACAAAGTTACAACAGTAGCAATAAAAAAGTTAAGGAATTTTAATGCTGGTTTACTGCACCTTTAGAAGTTCAGAAAAAGTAGAAACTTGCAAGCTTTAAAGAAAGGACACCTTTTATTGTAGCACTCAGGAACAGACATGTATCAGGTTCCTACAATCTTTCCACCAATATTATTCTCTTCTGCACTACTTGATTTTTAATGAATATTTAAATAATTACTCCTTGTTATTATGATGGTTAGTCTAATAATACCAATAAAGGCAGCGTGGATACTCCATAAAAAACACACCTTTAATTGAATTATTATTAAATTAAAATGCCATAATTGAGAACACGAGTTTAACAAGTCTCCTTATAAGACCGGCTGACATTAAAGAGAAGGGCATTAAATACTGGAAAGATTTAGTGTTGCATAGTGAAAAAAATATATTGCTATACGTGGTTTGACAGATCACCCAGACAAGGTCCTAATGCTTTTCAGGTGTCTGCAGAGTGGATCTGCTGTGTGAACTAAATTGGTTCATATTTGATCCTTTATTGGGTATGCAAAACTATCTCTAATACAGGTATTTCTGCTGAAGAGGTTTTATAAGTCATATTATCACTTTAAATTACCCAAGCTAGCAAGAACATTTACTTACATATGTTTAAAATAGAATAAACAGGTGCTGAGCACACACAATATCAAGATTTTTACCCTTCCTGAACACTTGGGGCTGTTTGGAAGTGCTGCTACCTCCATCTCAGGAGCACTGACAGCCTCAATTTACAAAGAGAGAAAAATTTACAAAGAGAGAAATGTGAGATAGGGTCCAAGCCTGAGTGTGGATCACCATTGCCAGTCCAATGCCAGTCAGGAGTTTTAAATACCAAACCCAAAGGAACCGTCTCTCTTTACACCTCTCTTCATCTTAATTTTGTTTCAATGGCAACAAGTGCTGAAAATGAAAACAAGCACAACTCCTCTATCCATCCTCAGAGCTAACACAGTGCATCCATCACCACACTGCCACATCTAAAGGGTTCAAGAGAGTCTTGCAGCACATCCTGCTAAGGGTGATGGGGGCTATCACCAACAGTTCAACTGGTAGCTAAAGTTGGCATTTTATGACTTAGCAAGTTGCCTGCAGTCTCACAACCTACGCACCTCCAATTCCACAGACAGATAAACAGCCACTGTCTCTTGTAAAACTCAGTCAACCTGAAGCACATCTCAGTCAAGAAGAGATGAAGGTTTAGGTGTAAGAGCCCAAGCAAAAGGGGCCACACAGCCTGGAAATGGGGAATCTCAGGATGAGGTCAGTGAAAGGAAAGATGTGACAGGGAAACAAAAATGAAAGGTTTTTAAGAGGTGGATGGAAAAATAAGGCTGTCTGAAGAAGGAAGTGACTGAGAGATGTTACTTCTCAGTAACAGAATCTTGTTTCCTCCCATACAAGACCCTGTCCTCTTTTCCTACCTCGACTCATGATAGCCTATCTCCTCCAGTGCCATCTTCAAACAGAAGAAAAATCACGACTTCATGCAATATTCCTCTCCCACACACTGCCTGTATGTTTTACAGCTTTGTTTCTACCTTGACTAGTGAGACTGCAAGTTCTCTACAGATATTATGCAAGAAGTTTTATGCCAAGAGAACCTACACAACCCACAAGACCTCTCACTCCCAGCACTGATTTTGATTAGCGATGCAAACATTCTTGAGAGCATTTGCTACCTGTTGGAAAATATCTACAGTAGCGTTAGTTGACATCAGTATTAAAGTACATTAACATTACACTACTATTAGTAATGTAATATTATTTTTTTCTGTGCTAAAGTCAACTGTCATCTCCAGTTTTGGTGGATTTAAGTACTGCTCCACTTTTGGGAGACTATTTTCTGAAGCCAGTTCAGCAGTGTTCCTTTTGTATTAGGCAAAAGTGCAAATCATCTGTTTAGCATTTAATAATAATATCTGTTTTTCAAATTAACTATTTTATTAAATGACTAGAAAACCAAACAGAAAATTGCCAATCACATAGCTGAGAAGCCAGACTGTCATGCTGTATGTCTACAGTCAATCCTTTCAGAATTCCAAGAGCAAAGAGCATAAATCCTTGAGTCTTAGAGATATCAACCTGATACACCTCACCAAACTCTGATTTGAATTACTCTGCTATGAATTCAAAGTGTGATAATCACCAATGCAGACTTTGATTTTTTCCAGATAAATTATACAAGGTTGTCACTAATAAGGATCTTAACTAGACTTACATGAATTTACCAAGTTGTGAACTGTTCTTTCTTCATTAATGTTTCCCCAGAAGCATATTATATGTCCTCTCTGGCATTTATAGTTACAAAAAAGAAGGAGGCTGCAGGCAGACTACAGCCATGCATAACACAAACAGATGCTTCCTGCTTCTGAATGGACATGGGCGACCTTTGGCTGAAGATGCAGTTGATGTTCAATGGTCTCATTTTCCATGAGACTTAATCATACCTCAGATCTGTACTGCCAGAATCACATAAATGAGCCAAATGCACGGCTCAGTTTAATTTCTAGTGCATTACAAAACGGTAACATTATATTTTTAGGTATAAAATGTCAATAGGCATTTTGGGCAACTTCCTTCTGGATGTCAAATTTCGCATTCCTTAAAAGATCTTCTGGCTTCCTGGAAGTCAATGTTCAGCCTACAGAAGTATAAGAATGCTTTTTCTTAGTGCAGAAAAGGAAGGCAAAATGCAAAGCAAAAGTTGGAATTCATGACACAGGGATTTTGACCCAGAGGCACTATTTAAAAGGAAGATAAAAACTATGTTTGTCATCTCTGAACACCTTCTCCTAATTGGTGTTAAATCTAAAATACAAAGGCAATTTATAAAGCAGAGAAAGGGAGAAGTGTGAAAAGTAAGGAGCAAACAGGAAAATCAATACTAAAAGATCAATAGTGAATGAGTTAACTTTTAAATTAGCCCTCTGTGATACAACAGTTTCAACTGACTCCACCTTTAGCATCTAAACAGCTTTGTGTCTTTTAGCTAGTTTCCCTGAACCTAAGGCATCAGTTGACAAACTGAAAAGATGCTTTACAAACCTGCTGTATAAAATAGTGAATACTATGAGTGAAAATGAGGAATGCTATACAGGGGGGCAACATAACCACTCGTGAGATTAAAAGACCATAGGACTACCCATGGTCAGTGGTTTAATATATAGGATCCCATTTATAGCACTCATGAAAAACCCTTGTACTGCTCAAGGACACTTTTAGGCCTTTTCTCTGCATAAGGTATTCAAATGCATTTGAAATAATGTCAGTCTTTTCTACAACATATGAAATATGCCAGCAGCTTCCCTTTAAATCAGTTTCCTGCAACCAGCTTTGTTTGAAAAGTGGCAAGCGCTGGGATATTTTTTTCCCACAGACTTTTCTAAGGTGCCATTTTCTCATCTTACAATCAAGAATTCTCAGTAATCTGAATAGGAACTAAAAGAAAGTTACATAAAGGAAATTGTCCATGTCATATAACGGAAAAATAAAGAGTAAATTAGGAAACAATAAAAGAAGCCAAAGGGTGAAAACAAATTTTCCTGTCTTTTTTTTTCCTCAGGAGTACTTCAGTTCGTTTTACTGCAAATATTTCTTAAGGGTATTAGGTGCCTATTCATATTTAGTAAATGAAATAGCATTTTTGTTTTAATTCATTGCTTCTTTAACAAATGCTAACTCCCATCTCTGCTTCTTTAAATCCACAAAATCTCCATGTTCAAGCCTAAGAAGTATTGTAAAGGCTGTAAATCTTGTTTTAATGGAATGTACATTTAGCTATGAGGAGATAATTGACGTTATGGAGGGCCTAGATGCTGAATTATATAGGTTATCTAATACAAAGGGGACTCATTACCGAAGCACTACAAACAAGTAGTAATATATGTATATTGTTCTGAGTGGCGTTATAGCAAAAGTGTTCAGGTCTGCAGGGATTTATAAAACACAAGAAAACAGCAGACATGCACTTGTAAATTTGTCTCATTTGTCTCTGAAGTTAAAGGTTATTCCCTTGATCTGAATTTGTAATAAAAACATGCTAGACTAAGGTTTGTAGAGAATGTTTGAATATGTAAATTGTGTATAATGATAGGCAATTATAGGGTAAAAACTGGACCTTATGAATGTTACAGAATTGCATGGAGCATCAAAGTATTTTCCTTCAGATGAAATATTTATCTTTTATGCATGTTATAAGCACTTTTTCAAAGGTATTCAGCAACCTATTTGAGAGGAGAGTTGACAAAAATCAAACCATTACAACTGACTAAGACTGTGGGCTTATGCACAGGAGAAGCCACAGCTTTTTACAGAATATACATAATAAATCTCTTGAACTAATGGTTCCGGAGATGGATCCTCAAGGACAAGTTCCACTGATTTTCACTCCCTTAGATGAAAGCTGGTCAGATGTTTCTGGGGGTTTTTTTTAAGACGATATGGGGGTGGAAGTGTGGGGAGGGAGATTGGGAAGAATAAGTAGGGAAGAATGTGGATTTTCTTGGACTGATTCAATGATGCCCCATTTTCCCTCCAGTTCGCTGGCTGCTGTTTTNAAAAAAAGCTTCATCGAGATAGAAAGCAGCAAAGCCAGGAGATGATACTACAGTTTATGCTACTGAAGATAAGGTTTTCTCCTTCTCTGAGCACGACAGTCTGTTCAGGTTAACCAACTGCAGTGTTAGAATAACTCCAGCCGACTTGTCACAGAGTACAAAAGTCATCAGCAACTGAATGTTCTTTTCTGCACCGCAATTAAGACGAATCAATACGACGTGCCACAAATGGTATTTTACTCTCAATAAGAACTCGGGCTGAGTTTATTCAGAATATTTTAGCGCTTCCCCAGGGGATTTTGGTCCGACGCAGATGGCAAATAAAGTACTCAGCCTAGGGCTAGAGCACATTATGCTAATTCTAATGTCAGATGTACTTTAATATACAGCTCTATTTAATCACCCCATTATTTCACATTTCCATATGAAAAACCTGCGGCACTTCTGCAGAGCTTTCACTCTGCGACAATGCCAGCTTCCTTCAACTAGCTCACTGCGAAAGAGAAAAGAAGACTGGTCATTCTCGCCAGTCAAAATGTTACAGTTTCAAAGTTTCAGTATTCCTGAATTTAAAGTGGGTCTTCCAGTGCAATTAGCAAATCGCTCAGCTAGAATGCTGATATGCACAAAATGCTAAGGAGGTGTGATTGAAAAAAATCAAATAAAAATAACAGCCCTCCCTCTCCAGTTCCTCCATTCACGCATGCAGACATAGGCAGACACGTATCTCAAATCCTCTTGCAGAACAGTAATAATAAAAATAATGAAAATATTTTCATAGTGCAATTCAACCAATATTCTCAACACTTGTCACCAAAACGTTGCTATTCCCGGCTGTGTGGCTTCCGTTACTTAGAGGAACAGACATGGCTGGCACAGCTGCCAGCCTACAGATGTCTCTGAATAAAACCTTCCTTGCCTATCAATAATTTTTGCCTGAAACAACCTACACCTCTAATTAGGTTTAGAAGCCACACACCTTCAGTACAGGCCACTACCAAAATTATCTGCAATTTCTCTTTATGCCTTATCTCTGTGACCACAGAATTTAAACCTATGGACCTGAAGGTAAAATGACTCAAAACTGGATTTACATTGAAAGGAATGAAGGAAAAGACTTTGTTTTAAAGTTGTTTTTCAAGCCAGGTAGGCTCTTTAAGTGCAGACAGGGAAAGCAGAAGCAGCCCTTGGAGGACCTCTTCAGCATTCAAGCTTTCCCTTCAGAGTAATTCTGTGTAGGATCCTTAATTCAGCATTTATGTACAACCACCAGTGAAATGAGTTGCAGGGTCTCAACAAAATCTTACCCCAGTTTGGCATAACTGAGGCTCCATGACAACTAGTACTGCTCATCTGGGGAAGCCAGATCAGGCCTAGATTATACAGAGCTGTTATTGGAGGAATGGATGAAGCTTAAATCGATAATTTTTTTAACCATTTAATTAAACCTAAAACATATTACACAAAAAAAAAAAAAAATTAGAAAAAAAGGCATCCTTTCTCCTCCTCCAACCAATCTGCATCCTTTAAAAATTGTTCAACAATGCATGCAGCAGCCAGCACCTGGGGCCAGATCTCACCTGGTTTCACTGTTATGCATCACCATTTAAAGATACAGAACTGCACTGCTGTGCCTTGACATAACATATGCCAGAACCTCCATGTCCCAATTTGAACACTGAGGATGATAGCCTTCACAGTCGAGGCAGTAATTTTCAAGCTTTCTTTAATTTTTATATACATGTATTTTTATATAAATGTACATGTGTGTGTTTATATATACATATAAATACATGATCTGTTCGCTGTTAGACTGACTGGGAATACAGCACTAAGCACAAAGAAGAAAAGGGGCTGAGTATGGGGCAGAAGTCCATCTCTGGCTACTCAAACTAGACCTTCAGAAACATGATCTTATTATGGGAGAAGCATATGCAGCAATTTCACCCTACGGGAAGTTTTGCCTGAATGGTAAATATAGTACAAGTCAATTTAGTAAATTAGGGCAAGTTTAAGATTTGTTTAGAGTCTCTCACTCTGAAAATGAGTAGCTAAATTTAATAAAAAAAAAAAAGAAAAAAAGGAAAAAAAAGGAAATCAATGTTTAATACCCCAATGCAAAGCCCACCAAAGTCAATATGAATCTTTACACTGGCTTCAATGGGATCTGGATGTGGGTCTTCTTCCACATTGGGATTTGTTAGTCTCAAGACACTGTCTTCAATGTAGGGATAAATCTGGTTTGTGGTGGTGTAGTTAAAAGAAGATAACTGAGTTCACAGCAGCTAGAAGCCAAAGAAACTCAGCTGTAAATATTTTAGAGGAATAAATGGAGACACAGCTAGTAAAGTATCTTTTGTATCTTTAGTTAAAAAGAAAAACAGTTGAAATAGAAGAAATACACAGACTGAAATTAATCTTTGACAATTCTGCTGCTTTTTCTTCTGCTGATATTACATCAGTTTTTGGAAATAAAAAAAGTATAATAGCAATTCTCCCTATAACTATCTTTAGCTCACTTTAGATAAGTTCACTACATTCTTAAACTCCATTATTAAGAATTCTTTGGGAAAAAAAATTGTAGCTGATACTAGCAAAGCAATTTTTAACAACATATTTATTCTTGACAATATACAAATTTGTGGAATCCCATTCAATTTCCATCATTATGGAAATTTTTTGAATGGCAGAATGTTGGCAGACACATCTACACTAAAGGGTTCCTACAGGACTCAAAAGTCCTCTAAAGGAAAATCCAAGACTGGGTGAACAAAGAAGCAAAATGAGGAGAAGCTTTAAAAGCCTAAATGGGAGCAGGATGGGGGGAGCTGTGAAGTTGGGGGG
>VWZG01012327.1:751095-798844 GCA_013396735.1 Grallaria varia | reverse complement strand
GGGGGAGGTGGCAAGAGAAGGAGGAAGGTATAAAATACTTCAGATGAAAAATATAACCCATCAGTTACAGAGGCAGGGATTTTGGGGGTTGCTCTAGATTAAGCAGTTAAACTGCAATCTATGACTATGAAGTTGCAAAAGATGAATCTCCAGTCATACTTCCTGAAGTGCAAAGATAAAAATACCATTTTTGCTCCTTAAATAGGTGGTGGTTTATGCCACTATAACACTGCAGAAAAAATAATGCCAATGTTGGCTAAAAAGAAGATCCTAAAAACTTCCTATTTTATTTCCATACAATCCAGATTGATCACCTAAGAGAAGCATAATTAAACAATGCTAAGCATCCCAACCCCTTGGAGAATGTGCTGCCGAAAAATATTTTTAGAACAATCACTGTAGTAATTCTTCTTAGTTGTAGAAACACTCCAAATCAGAAAGTCAATTTTTCCTCTATTTGCAGAAGTGTGCTGGTTTTCACTGGAAAGACGCCTGTGTTTTGTTTGGCTGCTGTTCATATACTGCCTTGGCAGGATTTCCTTGGATTGCTTACAGTGAACATTGCTCTTGCATACAGTAGCACTCCCATTTTAACCGTCCCAGCCACACGTTTTCTAATAACACACGGAGAGCTGCAAAATCCCTATAAGCACAGCTCTTTAAAGCAGCACCAGAAGGAGGTGGGGGCGGAGGACCGGAGAGGGGGAGGCTCTGCCCGTTCAAAATCCAGCACTGCAAACAGAGGATAGTCCTTTTAAAAACAACCAATGTGAATTGTGTTTAAGGAGCAGCTTTCCAGGGAAAGGAAAAACATCTCTGAGAAGGGGGCCTGATTCAGTTGAATCACTGAATCCGATCTACAGAGGCTGGGCTCTAAGCTGGGTCCCAAGTACTGTTTACATGACTTTTTTTTTTTTTTTTTTTTTCTTTTTTCCTGCCCTTCTGAGGGGTTTGAAGATAACTTAATAATTCCTGGTATTACCTTGTATGTTTGAGACCCTGTCCTGAGCCTCTGTTCCTCGTGCATCCCAATTTTTTGCCCCGTCACAGAAAGGCTGGGGTGCACGGAGAACACACGGCTCCACTGTGAAAGTCAAAGGGGCAGGAGGAATGAAAAAGGAGGGCATCTATCTTGCTAAAATAGTAGCAGGAAACAAATGCAGCATTTCTACCTACGGCTGAGAGAGAGAGAAAGCCAATAACAAAACCGTTATTCAGCTCCGTGCCCTTTACAAATAGGACTGACTTGTTAGTGGACAGCTGCGGCTCAGCCCCCCTCCATGCCATTCCAACTTGCTGCCTTTGCCACCCTGCTTTTGGAGATCAACAGCAATTTGCATCTCCATGCATCTCATTTCTCGTTAAGTAAGTTGATTAATTTGGGTGAGGGAAGTTGTCATTCAAAAAACCAGAAATTTCCACTTGCATAATTTCTGCCTTTCAAAACTGGCCAACCTCCCCCCCACCATTCTAGCCCCCTCTTCACACCACTTTCCTCCCTGTCCCTTTCTCCCCTGTTCCTGCTCCCTCCCTCCCTCCTTCCCCCTTTTTCTCCCTGTTGTTTACAAAGGTTTCATTATGTTTTCAACTAATCAGAAAGGCCTACTAATACGCAATTAACATGTGACTATAAAAAAATAGCTTCCAGAAGAAGGAAAAGTAATTAAGTAGAGAATGCTTTTCAGTAAGTGCTCGCTTTAACCCATCGTCAGAGAACAGAGTCTAGGTTAGTCCACAATGGATGGAACAGATGCCAAGGGCGAAATGTTAAAAGCAAATAAAAAAGGTTTTTATTTTCTTTGGGAATAATAACTATCAGCGCCACAAAAACCTACATCACATTGCAGTTGTTTATATCTGACCTCCTCCTCTTTGCTCCACTTTTCTGAAGTGCCTTTTCTGTCTGTTTCATTAAAATAAATTCAAAAATAAAGGTATCATTTATTGCATTATTGCTTCCAAAGTGAGAAGAAACCAAGCGTCCTGATTTCAGTTTGGATAGAGTTAATTTTTTCTGGTAGCTGGTACCAAACTGTTTTGGATTTAGAATGAGAATAACGTGGATAACACCCCAATATTTTAATTGTTGCTGAGCAGTGCTTACCCTAAGTCAAGGACTTCTCATCTTCCTTGCTGACCTGCCAGCTAGGGGGCTGGTTGTGCACAAAAAGCTGGGAAAGGAAACAGCCAGGACAGCTGACCCCAACTGGCCAAAGGGATATGCCATACCATACGGATTTATGCTCAGTTTATAAACTATGGGGAAAGCTGGCTGGGGGGCTGCTGCTCAGAAACAGTCTGGCCATCATTCAGTTTATGGTATGCAACGTTTTTTTATTTGCATCACTTGTTTTTCTTCAGTTTTACTTCTCTCTGGTTTTGTTATTTTCCTTTTCATTACAATTTTTCATTATTATTTTATTTCATTGCAATTATTAATTTTTTTTTCATCTCTCAACCTGTAAGTTTTCTTACTTTTACTGTTCCAATTCTCTCTCCCATCCCACTGGAGGGGAATGAGGCAGCGGCTGTGTGGTGCTTAGCTGCCAACTGGGATTAAACTGCAACACTGCAGAACGCTGTGGTTTATTACAAAGGTTTTACTTCAAAATACTTAAGGCCTGAATGTGCATATAAACGAAGCACCCAGAAAAACCAGTAGGAATTCTGCCCAAGCAATGACAAGGGGCATTGAGCCATTCACAAGATGTGCTCCGTTATCACAACAAATAGGAATTATAGGAAACAGTTTTATAGGTCGTAGTGTTTGCAACACTTCAGTTATTAACTTTAGATCTATCTGTTGACACTCTCCTCAGGCTGAGAGCTGTCACACAGGTTGGAAGCCTGAGGACACTAGCATGCATATATATAAAAATATATATATATATGTACGTGTGTGTGTGTGTGAGAGTGTATATTGGGGAGGGGCTTAAATGAAAGTGTTATCTAGATTTAACCTTTTTTTTTAAATCCAGTAATTATCAAAATATTGACAAATGTTTCCTGCATTACTGATGCATTCAGCCAACGTCACAGCAAAAAATGTCTCCCTTTGGAAAAATATATACTCCTCTAGATGTCTGTCCTTGAAGTGGAGTGTATGGGATATATTTTATCTCTGTTCACCTCCCTTATATGAGTTCTAAACCAAACGGCTATTTAGTTGTGTAATTTCAAAACCAAAATCTGGAAGGGGTTCGGCATTTTCAGCGCGATTCTAAACACCACTTTGGTCCCACTGAAATCAAGTGGGAGCTGAGAGCTGTTGGGAGGAACAGGTCCTGCAAAGTCACAAAGGACCACATGCAATAACAGCTCCTTTCCCTCACATTCGTCCCCCCTCCCCACCCTGCTCCCACCCCCATGAATTTATATTCCAAACTATGTATCACATACAGAGTATTTTTTACTATCCAAAATCCCATTAGTTTCATTGGCACTTTAGGTAATAAGATTTGCATGGTAAAAATTCCATTTCTATTAGATTGGGTCCATAGGACTCAGCAGCCTGATATGATTGTCAGAGGAAAGGGAGGATGTGTGGGTTTGTTACAATATGAGGATTTGTCCACACAGAATTTGGCACTAGTTTAATCAAAAGGACTCAGTTTAACCAGTGCAAACCCCAGTGTAGCCTCTATTTCTGTCAGCTTAAAACTGGCTGTATCAGGAAATTTCTCACTGCAGATTTATATAGGTATGCTAAAACGGGTCAGATAAACTGGGATGGCAATCAGTTTAAACAATCTGTATCCTAAAGTATTCTGGATTATCTGTCTGGAGAACCCTTGAGTGGAAGGGGGTGTTCAGGTCAGACCCAAATGCTGCATTGGCTTCACACAGGAGGGAGAAATTATGGCATCCTGTGCTGAACCTCGAGGTCTCTCTCTGGACAGAGTGAAAGCAGTGAGATCCCATGAGCCAGACACTACTGCTCTTACTCATATAAGAACATAAGTCCCCTGGGTCATGCCCACAGGCCCACATGACCCTGTTTTCAATCACAGATGAAGCTTAGGGAAAGAGCTTGTGAATCAAGATGAAAAAAGATCACAACTAGACCCCATCCAGACCTCCCAGCTCCTAGCAATCAATGTTTGATAGTCTTTCAGTTCCAGGGCCTGATCCAGACCAGACTAACCTTTTTATTAACCACCCACCAGATCTTCCTGATTTTGCCTAATCCTTTTCTGGATCCATTTGTTACTTTTAGTCCCTGAGACGTCCTGCAGCAATGAGTTCTGTACCTTCATTTACTGTGAGCAAAAAACTACATCAGCTTTAGGTCTGCTGCCTGACTCACAGGGTATTTAACAGGGACACTTGCACTGTCAAGTTTAACCTGCATGGGTCATGGCAGCAGACCACTGCAAAGTACTCTCTAGAGATATGGACAGCAAAATAACACACTCTGCTTTTACACAATTACTTACCACAACCAAATCCTCGCTAATTCCACAGGAGACTGAATTCTAACAAACATACGGAAAACTTCAGGATTGGGCACAAGGCAGCTCCTTTCCAAACTGTCCTTCCCTTGATTTGTTTGCTCTTGATTTCTGACCAACTAAATAGTTTCTTGTTCTCTTCCTAGCCTAAATTTAACATCTAATCTAAGCTTAAATGCCTCAAACAAAAGAGACATATTCACCAAATGCTAGGAGATGGGTTTATAAGTACTTTGCTGAAACTTGGCCGTTTTCCACCTCTTAAGAACACTCCATAATCTGAAAATCAGTTATGGTCTGGAAGCTTTTCCTAATGCTCATTTCACACGTAGTTCAGTTTACCTATTATCCACGGCTGTAGCTCTCATTCTGAAAATGCACCTGATGTGTAGCATCAAGCCAATACTGAAGTCCCTTTGGCTTCACAGGCTTCAAAATCTCACTCCAGACCTTCTGAAAATGGGGTCTGGAGAGACCGTCACAGTCCTGAATCACCCCCAATGTTCCTTGACACTTGAATCATATTTCCTCTACCTGTTCCTTATTTAACTTGGTCCTGTCAACATTTTAAACACTTTTGTTGTTCTTCTCTGAATTACTTCCAATTTGACAGCACCCTCCAATTAGCAAGGAGCACAAAATCATAGAAAGTCTCAGTTTCCATGTCCCTGGATCAAGCAGTGACCAAGAGCCTTCCCTCCTCTACAGCCTCTGAGACCAGAAGACAGAACTGGGTGACAGAGGGGTTGATTGACAACCTTCAGTCTGGACTGCTTTGCCTTTATCAATCTCAGGCAGATGCTTAACTCTACAGAGAAGTCATTTTCTAACTAAAACATCACAGCATGCCAGATTTAAAAAAAAAAAAATAAATAAAAATTGCAGCTGAAGGATATGGGATGCAAAGCAGGAAGAAGGGTCCTGAACACACACAAAGCAGACAGCAATCAGGCAGACTTATAGCTGGAGTTTGATGGGAGACTCCAGATAACCAACCAAGAGTGTCTTACAGGGAACAGATAATGAGGATGCTAAGGAACGGTTTGGGGGATCCCACTGGGGTATAAGCAGAAGTAATGCAATTTAATTGGGCTAGTAACAGTGCAGACTGATTATCAGGAAAACATTTCCTAACTCTGAGGCCAGCAAATCCTTAAAAGAAGCTCCAAGACAGCGACATCTCAGATGAGGAGGAGCACTTCAGAGTACATAACAATAATGTCCCATTGCCAGAGTCAGGGCAGCATTATGAAACAGTCGTTTTCTGATTTCTAAATTTACAGCCGTGATTCACAAAAATGAATTGGGTTGATCCAAGCACCCCATTTAGAAACACTGGACTCAGCATGAGTTGCACACACCCCCTCCAACCTCAATAGAGGCTGTGCCGTATGGAGCCTCAGCGCACTCTGGAAATGAGTGTTATCAATAACAGTCACTGAGAGATCAGGTCAAAACTGTTAATATCTCATCAGTCACGCGAACTGCATCTCCTTTCCAACACACACCTACAGATTTATTATTAGGGTACTTCAGCTCTTTTGTATTTTTAAATCAAGCTGATTCACATACTGTAACATTCATTATACAATTAAAAATATATGATGGTAAAAGGGCTTTTTCCTAACTCATTAGGAAAAACATATGATGTATATTTATAAATTGCATATTATCATTTTAGACCTAATGATGTGTGCTGTCTCAGGCAAGATGACCTATTACTCAGACTAATTGATGCCATTTCATATGTACAAGCACAAGGTATTTTTATCTAAGCTTGGTCAATTGGCTCTATCCATAAAACATGTACTTTGGGTTTTGCTGGGAGGGGGGGATGGGAGGGAAACAAGATTGAACACTTGAGTCAATATTTATCCCTTTGTCAAGATGGATGAGGAATGGATAAATCTGGTGTATATGCTTTGTCTACTGAACTTGGCAGCATGGACTCTGCTCAGCAGACCTATCAAAGTCAACAAATGCTCTCCCAATTAACTAACAGGGAATTCTAGGTGTCAGACAAACAGAGAAGTCCTGACTGCTTCAGTGAATAACATGAACGTTCATGAAGACAAAATCAACTCCCTCAAGAGGTGAGATAAACACTCAAGGTAATTGAAGTGTTGAGAGAAGTAATAAAATAATCTTTGGGGTGTAAATCCAAAAATGACTGTTTCTAAAGCCACTTTTTCCACCTAAGAAGATCCCCTACATTTAGTAGCCTTCAGTTCTTCCAAGTCCCAATGCACACCCAGTCGTTCTCAACTACAAACTGTGTTAGAAAAAATAAAATTGGGGTAATTCACAACCCTTGCTTTCCTGAAGACTAAAATGGGACAGAGGCATGAAAGCGCCCCTAATTTTCTAGCCCTCAAAGCACGAAAAGGGACTTGCATCTTTTTATTCTTCAAATCAAAGAGGACCTAAATCAGAGTGGTCACTCCTGCTTCAGCCTACAGGTCTGACCTTACTCAGAGATAAGGAGCGATTTGTCGCATCTCCTGCACAGTGTGGGGTGCTCTGAGAACACAAAGCACCGACCAGTGAAGACTGGAGCTGTATTCCACACAGCTTTACACTGCCAATTCTCCCTCCCTTGGGCACACCAATGTGTTTGTGTTAGGTTTTGGAGCTGGAGGCTGACCAAACAGAGACGAAGCTCCTCTGCACACCTTGGGCAAGTGCTGCCCCTCTCACAGCCATCGCCAGCTCTGTGAGGAGGAAAGGCTGTGACCATGGCCACACAGTTCCAGCAGGATAGGGTAGGGCTGGACAGCAGCAAGAGAATCACAAAAGGTAACTACCACGGAGGTAATGCCTGTGACAAAGCCACCGGGCTCTGATGAGAGCAGGCAAATGGTAGTGAGGGTGACATCTGAAAGCTGTCCACAGAAAAACACTGTGAAGGCCCATTGAAGATACAGGGAGTGAGAGATCTGCATTTCTCTCTTCAAATCTCACTCAGTGAAACACACACTCCATTCCTATCTTTCCTCACTAATTATCCTTCCCTCCTTTGCCAACTTCCCCTTTGTTTTACCTCCTATCATCAAGCTCTCTTCTGAGAGCTTCTGTTTATTTTTCCTCTGCTGAGTACCAGTGAGAAACTAAGCAGACAAAATCTTTGCCCTATTGTAAATCTTCCAGAGCCTTTTACCAGAGATAAATGTAGCCCTGCAGACACAATAGGATGCAGCGGTGTGGCATATGGAGAGATCTGATTTTCATTACTACAAGGATACAGAGAGTCTAGTTATGTGGTGATTATTACATAACCCACACCTCTATAATGGACAAACAGGAGTCAAACTTGTGTACTTCAGTAATAAAGGGTTTACAAATGGGCCTCTTCTGTTAATGTAAATAGTCTTCTCTATTTTGTTAAGATCCATCTACTATGTACAGCACACTGAGCTAACAAGCAATGTTCAGTTGCCACCTCGTGTGTCTGCATTGCATAGTACAATTCCTCCTAGATAAATATCTCAGGAGAAGCAGGAAAACAATTAAAACTAGAAGGTAATAAATGATGAAGAAGCCTATGAACAGCATGCTGGCCCTCTTCCCAGTCTTCATTCATGCATCAAAAAATCCCATAGCTCTGAGCCTTTGAGAGGGCAGCTGGGCAGTAGGGATGTCCACAGTAATATAAATGGGAATTAGATATGATCGAATGTGCTCATTGCATTTTCAACAGCACATGTAATCTTCTCCCCTCTTCCCTCCAGTTCCCCCATCTCTCACCCTGCTACCAGAATAGATGACTAATGATCCTGTAACCAAGCAACGGGGCAATTGAAGAGTTTCAAAGTTCCAGTACATGATAATTTAGCTATGATCATTTGGGTGATCGGGCTCTGACTGGAGACACCATCCCTGAATTAAATACCTTTGCTCTCTCCAATCTGGCAAGGGTTTGCAAGGATTGGCGGAAGTAGAATTTTGTTCTCAGAGCTTGGCAGCTCTGCCATTACTTCTGCTGCTCTCTGACACACGCAAGGGGGTGACGACCACAGAGGAAATGAAGATGCATCTACTTGACAGTCTGCAGGTGACTACCTGCATAGCAGCAATGGAGGCAGCCCAGTTAATACAGCCATGGTGGTGTTCCATAGTGATACCCCAATGAGATTTCATCCCCAGCTAGTGAGTGCCCATACAGAGTCCATCAGTAGGTATACTTAGCACAGTTTAATCTGCCACAGTTATTCTATTTTTTGCATAATGCAATAACATTATTTATATGAATTAAGTCACTGAAAACATTTTAAAATATCTAAATCTTTTTCATGGGTCTATTCTAACTGCAGTAGCCCTTTCCACTGGGGAATGTATTGTGAGATAATTGATTTTGATGCCACCACGTGTGCCCTTGCTTTAGACTCAGGACACATAACTCACGTGGGTCAATTATCTCATAGTACCGTCCCCAGTGGCAAAGTCTATGGCTTAAAAAGATCCTATGCTAGAGAAAGTATACTATTATCACTGGCTGGCATTTATTTTCAAAGAAAAATGCAGTGGTAAAATTGGTCATTGCCGACCCGCAAATACATGTGGATGCATGTGTGTTAATATATATTGAATATAAAAGGAATATGTTGAATGTATTCTTTGTACAGGTATGTCTGTAACTCTCACCACTACAGCATCCTTGATGCAGGTGTAGAAAAATGTTCAGTAAGGTTTTTTAACTCTTGCCTTGCAAAGAGAATATCTCTAGTAAGAACATTCAGCTCCAACCATTTGAATAAACAATGCAAATGTCTCTAAAAGAAATGCAGCCCAGAATCTGATAATTGTTTTTAAACTCTGGGCTGTATTAAGCCTTTTCAAATTCTAGACTATCCTCACAATACCGAGTCAGCATTCATGTATCATCCATAATTGCTAACTAGCTATCACAAATGAAAACTATTAGTAATAAAACTTAGCTCGATTAGATTGACCCAAGATTAAGTTTTCGGTCTGATCACTGAATGAGGGTGGTCAGACATGCATCTGTACATCTCCATTTAGCCATGGGGGCCCAAAAGAATGTGACAGTACTCTAAAGAAAACTAGTCATAGGTAACTAAACCCCCTACAAAAGACTTGGCAAGCCACCTTAAGTTCACACTGCCAAATTCCAAGGGGGTGAGTGCTTTCCAATCCTTTGCAAGTATTCAGGTTAGACTCCTCAGTGAGGGAGAATTTAAATCAGTATCAGGTAGACAAAATTGGTGCGTATTTACCAGTTTGGGATTCCAGGCTGAGCAGTAGGACATAGCTTGCAGGTAAGGGGATATGGCAGGAAAATCAGTCAACTGGAAAACATAACATTCCCTTTCTTCAGGCCAGCTCCTCAGTGCCTCTCCATAAGTACACTCAGGTTCCAATATTAGGTTTTAAGTTACGTTCAATTTCTGACCCCAGGTGAATGCTGAAAGTCTTCACACCTTACCACTTACAACTCCATTTGTTTTTTACCACCTTAAACCCTCAGCCATTTGAATACCAAGCCTCAAGTCGATGTCAGTCCCAGTGAAAGATTTGCCAGAGAGACTGAGATTTGCCTTAAAGTGAAGACAGTAAAAGAAATTAGGAAAACTATCTTGGGAATGTGCATCACTGGGACACTTTAAAGCTAAATGAGACCTATGTTCCTTTTCAAAGTCAGGCTGAAAATCAAAGAGCCTCAAGTAAGAGATACACACTTTGGGAAATTCAGAGGTTAGTGTGGCTGGAGTTTTTCATCGCTGCTGCTTAATATAGGTTTATGGGTCACTTTTAAGTAGAGAGAAGACTGCTTAGCTGAGATCATCTCCAGCATGAAGAGCTACAAACCTGGAATTATCAGCAACCTCTTCAGGGTAAAAAATTACAATCAATTAATTCATTATCTTCATACATGCTAGAACTACTGTGGCCATGGATAGTGCAGATATGGCACAGGGATTTGGGGAGTAACCCTCCTCAATACTTTGCTCTCTCTGAGCTTACAAAGCATTCTATTGGGCATTGTATTTACAAAAACTAAAGAGTTTAAAAAAAAATCAGAAAAAAATAAAAAAATAAAAACACCTGAAAACACCCCCCACAAAGCCATGACAAAACCCCCTCCAGATCTTGTGAATTATGACAGTGCAGGAAGCCAGGCACCTATAGAATCTGACCTGCTTAATAACACTAGTAAGAAAACACAAGTGGTGAAAAGAATGATCAGAGTGCTCAACAGCAGAGAACAGAATATCAATCACAGCACAACTGCCAAAATGCTGCCCGTTCTCCTTCTTGCTGAGACTCTAACTCTGAACAATGTGCTGCAGCAAAGGAGCAGATTTAATGAAACAGCATGGCCGGAAGGGTTATGGTGACAGGACGCCCGGCAGGCTGTGGGACACGGTGTGCAGGCACCAGCCCTGGGCACTGCGTGGACTCCCTCCCAACAGGGATCTCCTCGCAGGGTGCTGATCCCCTCCCCTGCTCCCAAAAGAGCTGGCAGTCCTGGAGCAGCCATGGCAGAGCAAAGATCCACCCACTCCTGCTCTCCATCCACTCTTTCTCCTCTGAGGCAAATCCTGGGGATGCAGCTTGGGTGCTCCAGTGCTAGGCTGGCACTGGAAATGTTGGTGTGAGCTGAAGCAGGAGAGGAATGCAGGATGCTCCACTGCTTGCACTGTGGTGTTGGGAGAGGCCTCACCTTGCCTCGCAAAAACCTTTTTTTCAGAAGCCTCCGCAGATGCTGACCATGCTCCCCAAAACAGCTTGCTGACGGTCAGAAAGACCTATTCCCAAATGGACTGACCCTTGGCAGGAACCAGAGCTAAAAAACTCAAGCCCAGAGAGTCCAGCACAAGTCACTGGGAAGTTTTAATACCTCAGCTTTTGACCCCAAATGTGCCCTCTGAAGTGCTAACACAGATGACCAGCATGCTCTGTGTTTACTAATATGATTCCTGCTTGATTTACAAACTGCTCAGCCTCCACACATGCTGCATGTGGAACACTGCAGGCCCATCAATTCAGTGTGACACGAATTCTCACACTGGAGTGATGCTTTGCACCAGGCTATTGTCCACAAACCATTATTTGTCGAGAAACAAACAAAAGGATAACACCGGAGATACTTTTACACGATACTTTTCTGATTCCTGAAAATGTGAGATAATGAATAAAAATGTTCATTACAGAATTATTCACTTTTCTCCATGATTCACGTCCCAGTAATTACCGTGACCAGCCTAATAAAAACTGCTACAAAACGAAGGTCAACTAGCAGTTAGAAGTGTTCATTTTCATTTCAATGTATTCATCTCTGGCTCCTAATGGCCTCATTTTCTCCTATGCTCTTTAATAAATACCACTGAATTACAGGTTAAATAGCTAAATTAAATTATTGCAATTACAGCGTGTGGAGCACTGAAACTGGTTTACCTTTCCTAGTTCAATTAGAGGGGAAGTTTCAACAGCCTGAGACTCCTGATTGCGGTCAATATCCTGAATCACAAGGAATCCTCACTAAAGGCCAGGTTATTTGGTTACAGACCGGGTAATTTCTACACCCTTCTTCCCTCCTGTATAAAGATGAAATATTTGAGTGCTCTCAGCTAAAACAAAATGAGGCAATCAAAGTATTTTGGGGGAAAGCAACTGCAACACATAATTGATTTTTTTTGACTGAAGAGGAGGAAGTCTTGAAGTGGCTCAGGCTGAAGGAGAGTATACGAAACGACAACCTTCTTCCTCTAAAGCAGAGGCAAGTACATTTTAATAAATATGAATGCTTAACCTGCCATCGGCCCACAATTATTTTACATGTACAAATTAAAGATGTTCTTCATTATTTAAATATATTCCAGCATTTGTTGATGTTGCCCCTTCTGCAGGCTTAATTATTTAACATCCCTTTATAAGAATGAATATCTTAATAATGTTGGAACATAAATTTAAAAAATAAAAAGAAGTTTCTTTCCAAAAGATCTCAGAGCATGCAGTGATATTTGTTGTGGAAGAGCTCCCCCTTACTTCTTCACTCTCATCTTTGCAATAAGCACCAAAAAAAGCTATCAAGGATGGGGGATTCTTTCCTGCAATGATAACAGAACATGAAACACAGGCACACTCAAATACAGTTAGAACGAGAGACTGAAATATTTTGACGGCTCGGTGCTGTTGCTATTTCTAGTATCAAGAGAAGAGGCAATCTGTCTTTCACCAAAATCCACATGTTCGAAGCCACATGTTCTGTACTGCACTTAAACGGAGAAATGATACTGTCACTGTGAGAAAAGTGAGGTGGACCGTGCAGGCAAAACACTCCACAGGTTTGGATTATGCCTCCTTAGGATACCTGTAGGAAGTAGCAAGAAAGGGAGCTACTTTGTGCCAAGTTGAGGAGCCACATTAAAACATCTCCATAGCCAAAGTAAAAACATATAAACTCATTAAAGTAACTGGAAGCATACACAAAATCCTGTTATTTTATTATGTCGTCTTTAATTTGTTTTGCCACTACAAGAATTTAATTCCTCGTAATCAGCTGGATGTAAGCAAGAGCAGAATAAGGCTAACACACTGAAACGGACTTGGGAATTGTTAATGAATATTAAAGACGGGGACACTGATAGGGGCACAACCATGAATTAAAAATGCTATTGAATCTTTTGCCACATCAAGGCTGTGGAACATTAACATGATTTTGCCTACTGGATTTTGGGTTGGAATTTTTTTTGCGTGTGGATTCTGCTGCAAATAACCTTAACGAGCCACAATATTAGACTGGTGTCTACTCTCAGTAGCCTGAGCAGAACTGTATTCCTATTGTATTGTCTACAAAATATAAACCACAGTTCTCATGAATTTGGGTAGAGCGGGAGATTCCACGTGTGAATTACCGGGAGAAGATCGAATCACCCGCGAGGTAACCTACAGCATGGGGCAGATCCTGAATGCATTTTATAACAATGCAAGAGCTAATTAGTGGCAGCATCCAGGGCCCCGGAGGAGATGAAAGCACTATAGAGCACTTTGGGTGACTCAGCAAAGAAAGCCAGAAATGCAAGCAGAGGGAAAGAATTACCAGGATCACTACAAAGTCCTGAGTAAAGACTACAAAAGGGCTTAGTGCACGTGTGAGTAGGGGAAGACGATGAGGAGTTCTGAAGGTGTGAATTTCTCAGATTCATCCCTCTGAGCAAACTTGAAAGGTTTGATTCTCCACCCACCCTTCCTCAACCTGAGAGCAGGGTTCGGCTCACATACAACCTTGTGAACTGAACCCTGCAGGGCTTGAACAGTTCTAGACAAAACTGTAGCAATGGAAATGAAATGAGTGTTTTGTGATAGCTGACAAATCAGGTTACATCTCTCCAACTGTGAAGTGCATCCACTCTACAAGGTATGTTTCCACTGCTTTCCTCGCAGATCTAAGAGGGCATCCGTAACACCCCAGGGCTGAGTGACCCATGTCTGGACTTTCAAATTCTATTTGTAATCTAGTTGGGAAAGACAGGACATGGAAGAGACAATTGGAAGGCTTTTCTTATGTCTATCACATTAAAAAAACTCTTTGAGGATAACTGTACCAGCCAAGCAATGTAGTCAACACGTAAAGCCCAGTTCTTTCCACAGAACACTGCAGACCCTATCTTACAGGTTTGATATGGTTAAAAAAAGTTTGAAGACCATGAACTAGAGCTGCTCAGAACACTTTTACCAAAGATTTTTGACAGGACATGTGTTAAGAGCTGAGTTTCAGTGAAGTTTCATCGAAAGACTGCAAGAGAGAGAAAGAGAGTTACCGAGTGGTCAGGAATCTTCACTAGTACTGCTGAGATCCATGTTCAACACTTTTTGTCAGACTGCAAATGATCTGGGAGAAAAATGTTGAAATAGCATTGATATTGGCCCAGAAGTCATCAGATTAAAAAATATCATGGTTTTGCCTAACAAACTGAAAACAAAGTTTAATTTCTCAGAAATCTTTAAGTTATAGTTTCATTCCAGTAGGAAAAAAACACAATTTGAGACTTTAGTAATTGATGCAAAGTGAACATTTGCTATTCTCAATTATTAGGATGCAAATCCTTATGAGAATCCTGACAGAAGTCAGCATGAAGTTTCTGGGGAGTTTAACAGACCACACTTTCACACCTAGATCATGTGGGCTTTTTTCAGAACACTAGCGCTAGCACCTGAAAAAAAGTGAGAGAAAACTTTTCTGGGCAATTGCAAGCTTTTGTATCACTATGAAGTTCAAGTCTCCTCAGCTAGAAGCCAAGTAGGAAGGAATTGTAGGGAATTCGTAACAGATAATATAATGCACTTCTACAATTCCTTGATCTACAGAGACCAATCAAACCTCAGACAACTCAGAAACATGAGTGAACACCAAATTCTTTTTAATTCTTTTTTTTTCACTTGGTAAACCATATTTTGTACCCTCTAGGGTGGAACATTTAATATACTCCATAGGGAAGAAGTACCAGCTTGCTGAAGTCACTTGTTCGCTTCTGGCTAAATCGCCACTTCCCTCTTCAAGGTGAAGAGAAAGGGCAATATCACCATAAAGCACCATCAAGATCTCAGCAACTTCAAAAGACTCCAAACCAGCCTCTCAGGGCTGGTGGCAAACTGCATTGCCTGAGGGAGGGTGGCAATAAAGTCTAGAGACTTCTTCAGGGCTGACAACTGTATCCCTGCAGTCAGATGCAATTACAGAGCCAGAGTAGCTACCGGAAAGGGGATTGACAGTGACCAAGAGAGTGGAAAGGCCTGGGAAAAAGAAGACCAAACATTAGTAATGCAAAATCAATGCCTAGATTGCTAAATCTACATGTTACACAAAGGACCTCCTTTGGCAACCACTACTCAAGGTGACTAACGTTTGCTCATGCTGACTTCAGCAAAAATTAAGTGCCTGAGAAACTGCTGCCTAGGGTGAGGAAGGGTATGTCTACTGGTATCTGGCAGGTTGACAAAGGCTCGCCCTGCCTGCACTCCAGCCTGGCCAGGCACAAGCCAGCACCAATGCAGAGGACAGGTAGCTGTGGTTAGTAAAACCCAAACCTGAGCTAACAAGCCCTGCAGAGAAACGGGGCTGGGGCTCCACATCCTCGCTCACAACAGCTGTACGGCTTCCGCTGGAGGTTGGCTTGGGTCCAGTTGGCTTGAAGCATGGGCAGAACAGGCTCATGTCTGCTTGCAAAATACTGTGCACACCTACCTCCACATAGCTCTGACTTTTGCCCAAGAAGCTGAAGAAAAGAAGAAAATGCACATAAAGCAGCCATTATGGATTCTTGGTTTCTTCAAAACTTGGAGACTCACACTGTTGAGCCAACCCTGGTTTGCTTTCCTAGAGGGCTCCAAGAATAGTAAATATTTGATCTCAACAAAATAAAATTAATTACATTTAAATATTTCAGGTCCCCTCTTCTTTTTATTTTTTTTTTTAATTTTTTTTGTGTGTTCTCAATTACAGTAAAAGTTAAAACCCCTGTTTTGATCAGAAATTCTCTGGTGTCTCCACACCTAAGTTTTAGCCCTCCTAAGCAGGAATTGTAGATGTACTTTTCTCATGCATTTCAATTCTGACTACCTTAGGCCAAAATACAATTTTATCTTCCGCAAGACAATTTGATAACTGCTGACCTGGATTATGGGCCTAATCCAAACCCAAAGAAAATCACTTTCAACCATACATTCATTTTATGCCTGTTTTTCATGTAGCAACGTGACCAGACCAGATTTCTAGAGGCTTGGAACTTATTAACCAAGTTTGTGCCCAAGCCCTTAATTTTTTTTCCTGCCTGTAAAATGGTCATACACACCTATGAGGGCTGATTAGGAGAAACCACAAAGATGAACTATGCTACGCAGTCTGCAAGTTGCAGCATTTTAAGGATTATCACTCCGCTTCTAAACCACCAAAATTCAATACTTCAGGGAGTGAAGGAGTCAAGAAGCACTACACTTTCTGACTCACACACAGCCTAAATTCTTAGAAATTTACATTTCAACATGATGGCCACTATAAGTAACAAAGCTGGACAATGTAGCCTGCTGCTCTCCAATCAAACCAGATTGCTACACCCCTTGCCAAAATAATGAGTAATGAAATGATTAAGAGGGATGGGTAACTGAAGAGAAGAGGCTGCAGGAATGACACAATACTGTGAAGTATTAATTCTGTCAGGGAACCTGACACTGTTTGAGTATTTTATATCCTTTTCTCTTTGGGAACACAATGCTAAACCAGCCTGGTCGTTTTATTACTTAGGAGAGGGGAATTCCTCCTTGCAACAGGAACTGTAAAGGAAAAAGTAAAGTCATCCAGTGGAGAAACTTATTGTTAAAGCAAGCCTGCATATTAGAGCTTGAAATAAGACTCAGAAAGGCAGCAAATGACAACTGCACCAGAATCTTTTCATGCTGCTTACGGTACAGAAAATGTAAGAAGTGAGAGAAGTCCGACAGGAGCATGGCAATGGCAAAAATGAGTGGATTGTGCCAAACTTTCTCTCACAGTCCTCGCCAAAATGCCCTGTTGTCTCCTGAAATACAGCTTAATGGCAGTCAGGGAGCAAGAAACCTGACCTAATGCTCACTGAATCAATAGTAACTGATTTTCCTGATAACTTCCATGGACTTCGTCTATGTCCTGCCCTGAAAGAGTTCATTTGTCCCCTTGCTATGTGATCGTATTTCTTCCTAGATTGGATCTCTCAATTTCTCTGAACATATAAGTTTATTCACAATAATCCTGTTTAGGTTCTTGCACTGCTTACTTTATCCACATAAATGTTTGCCTGAGATTAAGCCTCACATGCCCCCACTACAGACACACACTGGGGGAAAAGGGAGTTAACCACGTCCACAGGGAGACTGTGTGGTGCAGGCAGCGGCAAGAAACTCCAATTGCCTCTGTCTTCCCAGTTCACTACTTGTACTAAAAAATACCCTTGCCATGATGACTTGGATTTCATTGTGTATTGGTTGCTCACTTTTCAAATTAGAAGTGCTCTGGGCTCCTTGGGATGAAAGGTTGTAGCTAAGTACTTATTTTTGTTTGTTATTATTATCATTGAGATTATTCACAAATAGAGGTATCAAGGTAGATTCTGAATAAGTTCTGCTGAGGCTCATATATCTTCCAGGCATCCATCCCTGCTGTTATGGAGTATTAAGGTGTGAACAAGGAAAACCACATATCCAGTCAGCCCTCCCTTTAAGTGGACTGCCAATTCCAGCTAATCACCAAGTTATTTACTTCCAGTTTATTAGGCCGAAACTGCCACTAGCAGTTGGCAGCCTCTAATATTTACACCTTACTTTCCTGGGGTCTCTTCAAGCACTGCTGTAATAAAAAAGCCATTTCTTCCAGGTTCAGATGCAAGAATTAGCACACAGAGCACCGCACAAGGCCAAGCCAAATTCTGATCTCAGTTACAAATGTGCAACCCCATTGATTTCCAGTGGTTTAATTTGCAATGGTCTTGAGCTGCTGTACCTGAGAGCACAATTTGATCCACTGTTTTCACAGAGAGGAGTAACAGCAGTACCTCTTATACACTTATGAGTATTTTAAACACAGTAAGAGTTGGATAAACATCAATCACTATCAATGGCCCTCAGTCTCATTTACATCACATCCAATAAAACCCTGGACGAGCAATTCATCAGAAATTAGCTTAAATTATTCCCATTCATTTCATATACTTCTGTAGCTTTTATTATTTTAGTATTTGAGTACCTCAGAAACTTCCACTTCTTTATCCTCATAATACTCCAATCAGAGAGTGGGGAGTTGGAATTCCTTACTGAGTTTGTGGGAGATCTGCCATGGAGAAATTAGGGGATTTTTTCAAGATCATGGGGAAAATTCAAGGGGCTTGAAATTAGATTTCCCAAACGGTAGGGAATAGGACATGAAATGCAAGGATCTCCTTCTCTTATTAATGTCTTTCACTTGATCACAATAAAAGCACACAAAAAATTCTCAAATCCTCTCGCAATACTTTTCAACCTGGATTTTCCTATTTTAGCCAGATACAGGGTCCTTTCATTGGCATCACTGGGGACCCCTACACAGGAATACTTTGTTTTCTCCCACCTGTAAAGAGAGCCTGTTGTTGGTCTCCTAAAGCTGCCTTTTTTTTTCCAAGGAACACTCCCTGTGCGGTGTTTTCCTTTGATTTTAGACGCATGATTAAACCTTACAGCCATGCCTGCAGTTGTGTAAGGCCAAGAGAGTATTTGTCTGTGCAGAGCAAACATGAGATTCCTGATGCTGAGCCTCAGATGTGCACTGAGCTATGAGCCCCACGTGAAGTTCCCAACCCCTTTACACCTTCTTGCTGCCAACACGAGGGAGTTCCACAATTTGCCCAGGGCCAGGTACACCGTCATTCGTAGGAAAACCTGCTAAAAAGCAGCCAGAGCAAACCAATACTTACTCATAGCACATGTGTACTTGCTCAAGTGACCACTTCCAGAAACAATAGATACTGCAGACAAGCCCTGTCTTGCTAAAATTACACACTCACAGCTCATTCTGCAGGCTGAGTTCATTGCGATGAGGAAAGCCACCATGTTAAAAAACATTTTCTCAAAGGTGTTCTCTCTTACCCCACATAAAGAGACTAGATCAAAAGAAATTACAACATATATTGTTCACTTCATAGTCAGCTGTGGCCCATATCTTGACTTCAGTCCTGATTTTCTCCGTGGAAATGAAGTTTCCCATGCACTACAGGCTGCCCAATAATGATATCAGCCATATGAGTATCTCACAAGCCCAATTTAGGACAGATATATTTGCACCAATTCCATTTCCTCCCTATAAGAAAAGAAGCTAAGAAGCATGTGGAGAAAGAAAGAGAAATAAAAGAAGACAAAAAGGTTTTGTTTTTTAATAACTTGGAAATAAGTCCTGATAGGGAGAGAGTTACTATTTACTTTGTTTTGGTCCATTTTCTGATTTCCAGTCACTTTGTGAGGTATATCAGCTGGGAATTGTTGACATTATAGCACAGTCAGGTAGATACAGGTTAGGAAAAATAACCAGAAACAATCTAAAAGGCTGGGTTTTACACTGGTGAAGTATAGTTACTTTAATTGAAAAAGTCTCACTGCTCAGTTCAGTACCATCCATGAAACAAAACACAAGGATTTTAAGAAACAGTTATATTTGGAATTAATAATGTTATAGTTACATCCCAACTGGAAAAAAACAGCTGGAAAAAGAAGTGTCTCCTCTGTTCTCACCTGGCTGCTCTATGTAGAGTCCTATTCAGGTTCCAGAGGAACAGAGGGTCACACTGGAAGTACTCAGCTGTAGTTTTGACATGACTACAGCACAGAAGCTGACATAGACAGAGCTCAGGGATGCCAGTACCTATCCTCCTCTGTGACTTCAAGTCCTTTCTCTGTCCCTTTTATCCTCCATCTCCCCTCCTCTCTGTCTTTCCCTCTCCTGCTACACACACACATCCCAAGTCAGCCTGATTTATTGAAAGCAAGGAAGATTTGTGTTGGTCTTTACATCTCCTTCTGTCCACCTGTGAAATAGTTTTCTAGTCATAGAGATTACCTGAATAGTGATTTAACAAACAGTACAAAAGCAACGGCTATTTCACCAAAAAAAATAAAAAATCAAAGTGACCAAATCTGTTAAGCAGGTTTTTTTCTCTTTTGCTCACAGTAAATGCCGGTGAACATTTTAAAAGTACTAGAAATATTTTTAAACTAGTCTTTAAAAAGCAAGGGGTCTCCAACAATCCTACGGCAATTATCAGAAATGCCTGCCCTTGGCCAAAATTTCTCCTCCTCCACACACTGGCTGCTAACCTGCTGTTACACACTGGCTGGGAAGGTGACGTCCAGTGGCCAAGGGAGCACTGTTTGTGATTTGTGAAAGGGCTATAAAGCATCATCACTAAAATGGAGAGCTCATGTGAAAAGATCCTGTTTGTATCTGCTTTTATCTAAAAAGCTCTTGTGCTTATTGTGTGCAGGTATATGTCAAAGTTGCCTGGATGCTACAAAACCTGATCTTGTGCCCGGGCAATTCTGTCTTTTGCTCTTTTTACTCTCTGCTCTCCACAGATCTGCATGAACTCAAGCAAGCGAACTCTGAAAAGCATTTGGTCTGGCTTGCCAGAAATGCTTGAGCAACTAGCCAGTCCACAAATGGCAAAGAGAACAGTATCAGCTTTGGTTTGGTTTTGATGGGGGTTTTTTTATGGATTGAATTAACTTCAGAATCAGCACTGTGCATGGACTAGTGCTGGAAATTGAACCTACCTGTCCTCAGACAAAATACTAACCCTACTCCTTGAGCGAAAACTCAAAGTCCTGGTTGTCATCAATTCACACTGCATTCCCCTGAACTGGAGTTTGTCAAGTACTCCTGACAATTTGAGGATAACACTGTCTTGTGTATAGATATTTCACAAGCAGAGAAAAAACCTACCTGGGATACATTATTTGTTAACTGTTCGCTCCGCTCACAATCGGTGTGTGACTCTGAACTGTATTTGGCATCTAACATCTCTCTTTTGATAGATAGCGATATCTCAGCAGCCTGCTTTCTGAGCCAGTGCAGACAAGGAATGGGCAACACACGTTCATCAAACTAACATCTGCTTTCAGTTCTCATTTATAGATATGGAATCCTTTCAACTGGACATTAATCATTCTCAACAGCAGCAATTAGATACTTGAGACGGATCAGAACAAATCAAATTAGCCTTATTTATTAAACAAAAAAATCCTAAGGAGTAAATAAAAAGGGTTGCAGACCATCCTGTGTGCAGCAACATAAAAAGAAAATTAAGATACTGACACACAGGAGTCTAAAAGCTTTCAGGTGCTATTTTCAAAGCCTCAACTGTAACCAAATAGCAGAGGGCTCTACTGCAGAATGCCTCATGGATTATTTTAGCAATAAGGTATAATTGAAAGGATTATCGTGAATGTAATATTTCCCTTCCAAAAATTTCAGGAATGCAAAAATTACTCTCATCTGCACTGCATGACTCATGTTTTTAATGCTGTAGCTTCATTTTCACTCATGAGGAATTCAAGCTCAGGGAAATGTTACCACAGAAATCCTCATACAATCGACAAAGGAAAATCTCTCTTTTACTGCAGTTAAACAAAGCCTAAGAATTGTATCTTTAGAAAGTCTGGCTTGGTTCAGCTTCACGCAAGGGACATCCGGCCCATCGAGAAGAGACACTGCCCTTCCCGAGGGATCAAGTGGATCTCCCTGAGTAGCTCAAATTCTCCAGACTGGCTCAAACCAAGTACAGCAGCTTCCTTTTGCTGGATTTCCTCAGTTTAGCGTGGCAGGCAGCTTTCAGCAAGCAAGGTGGGGGACCCTGCATGGACAGTTGCATGGAAATTAGTAGTAAAACACTGGTAGATCACAAGACGAAGGGACTGATCACAGGGAAGGTGCACAGCTATCCACCAACCACCTGACACGCTCTCTCTTTCCTTAATTTGCTTTTTCCAACAGTAGCTTTTACTTTTTAATAAGGGAACAATTCAACATGTTTGTTGCATAAAACTAGCATTGTGCAAGGGAAGATGAGCTCTCACCATCTAGATTACATGTAACAGCAACATTTCAGGGCTGCTTTTTACAATGAGAGCTAAATGGTAAGCAGATGAGAAGTTTCCTGAAAGAATATATTGGAGAACAGGAAACAG
Source organism: Grallaria varia (assembly GCA_013396735.1). Lineage (NCBI taxonomy): Eukaryota > Metazoa > Chordata > Aves > Passeriformes > Formicariidae > Grallaria > Grallaria varia. Next base: position 776,693 of record VWZG01012327.1, on the reverse strand, counting down.
GGCTTTGCCATCCGGAAACAAAATGATCCTCATCTGCCTGTCCCATAGATCATAAAGCTGATCAACTACTCCCATCCAGAAAGCCCCATCCCACACTGGGCTGCCTTTTCTGATGGAAAGAACCAGGATGGGACAAACAGATCTAGAGGAAATGTGATTCTGCTGCACACCCTGAAAAGCTGTGCTGCTTTACCACCTTTCTTCTCAGCCTATTCAAGGTGTCAGTGGGTGGGATGGAGGCTTGCATGTGAATGAGGAAGACACTTTTTCCAGTGAACCCATTAGACCTCTCCTCCTTCAATATCCAGAGCCTCCTATGCTGATCCTTCCCTCTCCTTTCCTCAACTCTACATGTACCTGACTAATAACAGCAGAGATACCATCTGGGGTTAGCTCATTACATGTTTATTACTCCTGTGTTTATTTCTTAATAAATATAAACTGTTGTTACCTGTGCAAGCCTGTGCACCTAGCCCAGTTCTGGTGAGCCCCAAATTGAAAATAGCCTAAAGATGTGGGAAATCATGGCCAGCATGACATGGAGAGAGAACCATTGCAACATGCAGCATGTAGGGTTGGGTTTATATTTAAGATTTCCTGGCTCAGAGGTAGTTAGCTAGTTAGATGTGGTTATAAATGGAAGCACCTGCTGACATTAATCACAATAATTTGGCAATGTGGCTACCAATGTGAAGTTATGAAAGGGATAGGTAAATTGAAAACCTAAGTCCAGTTTATCGTTGGCCAGATCACTTATTAGCCAGAGAAAATAACCTTTCCTTCGTGTCCTGTGATCTCGTGCAAACTGGAATCTGAGGGAGAGATGGAGGAAGGGGCCTTGGTTTTTTATTTGATTTGATTTTTCATTTGGTTCAATGTAACTTTAAGAAATATTAATCTGCTCCTTCGTTTAATTTCATCTGTACCACTGGCCAAGAGAAATGCACTAATTTATAAGTTGAAGCAAGCCTTGAGATAATGTCACCCACCATTCATCCAAATTTGTCACTAGCATCCCATTAAAGCCATAATTATTTTTTAATTAAAACTAAGGAAGCTGGCATGCGTGTGCCTACTTTATACATCTGTTATGGGTTAAAATAGCTTTTAAAAAATGTTTTTTTAGACCGCAGTCTTTTGTGGCCATGGCCTATGCCAAAGAAAACGCAAACTTGCTTATTTTCTCCATGGGGCGCAACACTGCCTATGTGTGCCTGAACAGATTCGACTGGCCGTGAAAAGAATTCTAAATAAAACACAAACATGGAATTTGGCAACGCCACAGAAGCAAGCTTAAGACTAATTCCAGCATGCGGACGGCTCTCACACAGCAAGTCTGGCTCCACTATAAATGAAACCAGGCTCTGTAAAATCGCCAGTAAAGTTCGAGTTAGGATTTAAAGAGACAGCACTCTTATTCCAAGGTTTAAGGGGGGAAAATGCACGTGCGCACACACACACACACCCCAGCCTATTAAGGAAATTTTTGCTGGCCCAATAAGTCTGTAGGTTGCAAGCTGTGTTTACTTTCAACAGTCATTTCCATTTAAAAAAATGTGAAGTTTAAAAAAAATTAAAAAAAAAAAAAACACTAAAACCAGCAAATTCACTTTGGACTTGAGTTTTACTAAAAAAAATACTGTAATTATTACTACAGTGACCAGTGGTAGTGACAGCAATGAATGAAGGACCTACCTTATAGCAAAGTTTAAATTATACACTAAAAAAGATAAAGAGGTATGAATGTCTGGGGCAGAGCAAGGGAAAGGAAAGGTACAGATAGGCAGAAGCTCCATGTCCAGGGTGGCCGGGGACAGAGCATCCTGTTCCCATCAGACAGCCCAGCAAGCAGGATGGTGACTCACTGGGACTTGCTAGGAGGGAGCTACGTGCAATGCAGCTCCATGCTGCCATGTACATGGGGAAATCTAATCTTGGGGCAATGAAATCCCCTGGGTAATACCTCCCCAGCAGTGCCAGCTGGCCCCAGAGAGCAAAGACATCTGTGAAGAAAGAGTGAGGAGAAAGTGAGAAACAGCATTCACGCATCTTTACCTATTAAGGAAAAAACAAATTTAAAAAAATCTCAGTTTATGATCACAAGACACAGCCTGGCAAACTTAGCAGGAAAGGGCAAGGAGCAAATCATTTAAGCAGTGGTGGCACTGCCTTCCACACTCTTGCCCTCCCTTACAGCTCTGGATGATACCAGGACACTGAATTAAAATTATATCTAAAGTGTCCAGCTCAAACCCTGGCCACTGGGTTTTTTCTCAAAAGGGGAAGAGCAGAAAGGAAGATTTGCTGTCTAGAGAGCTCTAAACATGGGAAGAGTTCAGATGTTTATGAGTGTGCTCAACTGCACTAATGAACGGTGACAGTGGTGATGGAGGCAGGGGCAGCATCGATGCAGATTTCGCAGCACTCCATGTGGAAAATGGGCAGGGAAAGTACAAAGGAAATTGGGAAGGAGTTTACAGCAATTTCACAGGATCATTTTACAACTATTCTATGTACCTATTGATAACGATAGAGAATTATGCTTCAATAGACTGCAGTGCTTTTAAGACTCAGTTTGAGGAGGAAACAGAAAAATTAGAGAAATAATGACTTTTTTTTTTAATAAGGTTTTAGAGGAAAGTAAAGTTACTCAGTAATCTTGTCCTCACTTGGAGGACCACAGTGATCCTGTTCCCAGTCTACTCAACAGCTCACACATTTTTATAAAGGATTTGGATTAATCAATCTGTAAACACTCAGATCTGATTTTTGGACCTACTTTGCATTATAAGCCTGTCTGTGCCATAATAAATGAAGTTACTGTCTCCCTGTTCAACCAGAAGAGAGGAGAAAATAACCTGAAACTCTGTTAGAAGTTGCAAACTGAAAAAACTCATTCTCCTGCAGGCAAAAGGCATTAGTGCCATGCTGAGGTCTTACAAGGTTACAAGAATTTTTGGGTTTTGCCCCGATCACCATGGACAATTTTAAATGGTACGTATTTCCCAACAATACTGTGATTCTTACTTAAATCTTTGTACATCCTGGAATTCCATAGACTATGTTCACAGCTGGAAGAGCGGTATAACACCACTGAAGTCAGAAACCATCTCACAGAAAGATGCTCAGCCAAGCATCCCTAGGCAGCCCCTAACCCACCTCTCAGTGGACTGCTAGCATGGCACAGCACACCCTGAAAGCACCACACTTGTCACGCAGCCATGGGAGAGATGTAAGGATCAAGTTTAGATCTGTGTCTCACAGGAAGTAATCTAGGTCAGTACAGGACATATAAGGAGACAGTCTGACACACAGAAAGGACGGGATGCTCCCCTCACATTGCCAGGGGATGCACTGAACATAATACATTTACAGTTGGCTTCAAATAGCCAAGTGACGTTTAAACAAGCATAAAAGCTGCAGGTAGGTTGTGCAAACCAGCCCCTCTCTAACCAGAGATGCTTTATGTTAATAGAAAAGACAGTAATGTACAAAGCGCCATTTCATGGCATAATTCCAGCAACTGTGTCTCCCCACTTCCTTGCTTAGTGCCTGCATTAGCCTCATTCCAGAAGTCCCAGGACCTCTGACTCATACAGCTGAATTCATAAAAAATGTAAGCCTTCACTATGTGGGATTTTTGACTGCTTCCTTCCAAGTGCGTGTTTCAGTGTCTCATTGAACCTGACTTCCCCTGTGCTATGGCAAGTTATGTTAGCTGAAACAGGGACCCATAGAAATGGTTCGATAAGACAAAACCAAGAGAAAAATAAAGATACCAAAGGCATGCACTGCACAGTAACCTAACAGATTTCTGTATGCACTGTAAAAATGCTTGGAAAAAGCCTGTCCAAAAGGGAGCAAACAGCATAAAAACGTATGTTGCTAACAGTTGTTTAGCTGTTTACTGCTCAGCAGAAAGAAGGACCAACATGCAGAACACAGGAGCCCAGTGGGGCACGTGCAAGGTGCATCAGCATGGCTTCTTTGACTCAAATCCCTTTCTGAACATAAAGCATCCCATCTGAGCACAGAACTCTTCCTTTCATCTATTTTTATGAAGCACTCGGAAAATAAAAAAGAGCCCAGGTCCTCTGAATTAGACAGCTCTGGAAGGACATGAGGCAATTTTCTTTCAGTTCTCTGGCCTAAACCTGAGTCACTCCAAGAATAAATGATCCAATTCTCCTGAAACAAATAAAATAAAGCGATTTCCCTACAAAATGTACACCACCTCTCTGTTGCCTCCACCTTTTCCACTCTGGCTTGTGAACTAAAGAGCAGTTCTCATCACAACTACCTACGCCATATACCATAGCTTGGCCTACTTCCTTTGACACTGAGCATTATATTTGTGCACGAGAGATTTATCTCTGTTCTCACAAATTGAACAGGCCAATTCACATCCTGGCTCAGACACACAAACACATCCGCAAGAATGTGACAGAAAGTGAGAAGAAAAGCGATGACAAAAAGCTACTGCTGAAGGGGCAGGAGGAAACTCCATCCTGAATATGCCAGGTGAGGCTGTACAAGTGAACTGTTTAGCATATGTTATGTACAAAGGAACAGCAATTTACTGAGAGAAAGAAAGAATAATTGCAAACATTTATGCCTCATGCATGTGTATCAAAAAAAAAAAAATCTGCTTTTACAAAACTGGTGCATTGCCCAACCAAAAGGCAAGGCGCCTGACAAGCACTACCACTAATTTTGTCGCTTTTGAGGTGATTGCTTCCTTCCTTCTCTTCCTGCAGTTGATTTCTCCTCTATTTAGGAAGTATTCACCAAGAAGCATTCAACTCCCTGAAATCGTCTGGGAAAGCAATGGCAGCAGGGCAGAGTCTGGCCCCATCCTGCAAACCATCCCTGGTGGTTACTCTACAGCAGAAATATGAAAGCCATTCCTGTCCCTTTGCTAAATACAAACATGCACCATGCTATAACTTCAAAAACAGGTCTACTCCTCCTTCGGACAACTGAGGTGTTTGTGGACATAATGGCTGCCAACAGCTATGATGGTGCCCAAGCCTTGCTTACTGTGCCCCATTAAAGCAGTCGTCATTTATGTTGGTGTCTTGTGGAAAGTACTGCACAAATGCCAAGGAAAAAAAGAAGACTGTAATTTGTTTGGGTCTTCTGTCAGAGCAGCAGGCACCTTGCCATCAGGGGTGCCTCTTTGTAACTAAGCTACTCTCTCCCTTCCAAACTACCAATACTTCCAAATGTTTAATGTATCAAGGGGAAAAATTGGGAGTTAATATTCATGGGAACAAGAAGGCACAAGAAAAGAGCCCTGTACAGAAAAAGCAGAACTGTCCAATGAGATAGAACAGAAATGTCCTTCCCTCACTTTCCCATAAACTCCCTTTTAGCCTCATCTCCCACCTGATACCACCAAAGCCTGTTTGTGCTTTAACAAAGATTGATCAGTTGCTGTGTGCTCCCCTGGCGCTTACCTATACTCTGAAGTCACCTATTCCTAATCCAGCCATCACTCAGCAAACTCTAAAAGGAAACAAAATCATTCATTCCAATAAGCAAATTATAAAATCACCTTCATCCATCTTGTTCCTATATTTTTAAATTTGATTGTGGCCAGAGAACTGCTGGCTGGGAATTACCCTCCCCCCACTTGCACATACACCCTTTAAAAATGCAAAATCTAGCCCTCTATTTCAATATTTCTGATGTCAGTGACCGGTGTCGGCTCTCCCCATACAGTAACTGCTTTAAAGCGCTGCATACAGCACTGCATTAAAAATTAATTACACATGCTATTTTATTGATAGTGCATAATGTAATGAGCACCAGCTGTGCTAAACATCCAAACTCCTTTTTAAGACAGCTATAAAAAAAGAAAGAAACTGCACTTCCAAATGCTTCTCCTGTCAGAGGAGAAAAACAGCAACATCTTGGATGGATTTGAAACAGGATTCTTTGATTTAGCTCTCCATTTGGAGCGTTTGAAGAGTTCAGACTCTTGGGCTCAGTGTAGTGGTATGCGATCGAGTTAACTCTCTCAATGTTGGAGCCATTGTCCTTACTGCAGGCAATGTTGCCTTGAACCTTTTTGTCCCAAGACTACCAGATTCGGTTCCACCCATTAATATTGCAATTAAGGGCTTTTCTTTTTTCCTGGGGTGTCTGGAAATGGCAAGCATCCACTTTAAAGCACCTTTAAACATCACTATTGCTCCTGCTGGTTCTTAACTTGACATAATTAGGACTTACAAAGTTATAGTGATCAGCCATCTGTCTAGAACAAAGCCGCAGCCATGCTCACACTGCCAGCAACCCTGCCCCATGCAGCACCCTCATTTTAGTCACCTCTTTGCAGTCTTAAGGTCCCTTCACTGCCTCTTGACAAACACACCATTCAGTCAAAAAATCAGCCTGTGTTAGACCCACGTATGTTGAGTTTGGATCTGATTTTAGTGTCTGGTGAGACAGGGAGCTGCATAGACAGCAGGTCACATATGATTTTAATACTTGGACAGATGAATGAACACAGAGATTGATAGATAGGTGTAAAGATGGATGAATACACTCAGACTGATGCATTACTGTTTTTAGTATATACATCTCTCACAGACCCTTGCACTCTGTACGTACCATCCACAAAGTCAGTTCTACTATAGCATGCATTAAATATTTCACTAAAATAAATAAACACATGTAGGTATGACTAATGGGGACATCTTTCCTGAATGTTAGCCAGCACTTTATGGAAACCTCTTCTTTATGCAGCAAAATGAAAAGATACATTTTCAAAGGGTCTCAGGGAAACTATAGGTCTTTGTCTGCCCTCAGACACTTAAACCCAGTTCCTCTTTCTCCTCNTTTTTTTTTTTTTTTACATTCCACTCAACAAAAAATGAAGAGTAGAGTATCAGCCATTGTCCTGGGACATGATGTGTTAGGAGGTTTTTGCTGGATGAGTTTGCATTGTCTCCTCTGATTACTGTTTTGTTTTCCATTGATCCTCCTGTGTTAATAAAACCCAGTCTGGAGTGAACAAAAGCTTGCTTCTTGTTCAAGTAAGAAATGTGCCGAGTGCATACCATATCATTAACATAAAAGTTTTTGAAATAATACTGCTTTCTAGACAGCCTGTATTAATTGCATCTAGCTTTTTACAGCAGGGTGGTCTAATCTAGCTCTTCTTATTGGCTGAATCCAGTTATAAAACCAACATAAAGTGAATACGGTGATAGAAGGAGGGGAAAGTATTCTTCTAAAACCTAAAATTTACTTACAGGGACTGCTTTGATCTTTACTGTCACCTTAACCTTTGCCAAGAAAACACCAGACTTGTTAAGTGAAGCATTAAGTAGAATTTCAGTAGCCAAGTAAATTGATATTAACTTTACAAGATGACTGTGATTTTCAGAATGTCCTAATGACTAATACAGCTGATTCCTTGAATTAGCAGGAGCTTGTTCCTCTCTTCTGAGCTATGGCCCCATGCCTTCCTCTGCTTTAGACCTTAAACTTCACAGCCTTGTCCATTAATCACTGCTGTCCATGCCCACTTGCTGTTTTTATATATGCAACTAAGTATTGTAATTGCTTTCCACCTCCTTCCACCAGCCTACATGTGGGAAGGAAGCAGTTTCACTGGTTAGATGAATATATGTGTATTGGACAGATTTAATTATCTTTACGGGTGCATATAAAACCCTCACTCATAGGCCCAGGTCCAAAGATTTTGGATCGGGTATATATCTGAATGCAGGCACAGGGGACAAATTATTCTCTATGTGATTACAATCCCCTTTGTCTTATGGCAATTACGATCCCGTTTCTGAGGCTTTTGCACCATGGTATCTTCAGGGCAGGGACTTTTTTCTTTGGAGAGCACTCTGTAAAGTGCCACGCAGTTCTGCACTGAGATTTTCAATGCTCATTTCTCGTTAACTTTAATGGGAAATGGGCATCCAAATCTCTTAGGCAGCTTTGACAATTTAAGCCTTAATGTACAATATTAATAAATCAGTATCATAAAAGGAGCCTTATGAAGATGTATTGTGAAAAAATAGCCCCACAAAAAGCATTGCAGTGTATGTGTGCATGCATACAGACATATACTTTTCTTTACATAATTATGTCTCTCAACAATCATTTGCATGTCTCTGTTATGCAAAAAAACCTGTGTGTGTTTTACAGTTACTCTGAGCAGTAGCAATTCATTGAAATGAAATAAAACGAAGGCTCAGAAAAGCACCCTTATCTGGCAAGGGGTAAAGCAAAATGAATGCTTTGCCCATTTATATTTTAGATCCAAGCTACACAATCCTGCGAATTGTATTACTCTATTCCAACTTCTAATTAAATAGGCACTAAAAACATTTAAACGGGCGCACCCAATTCAACACACAAAAGCTTCTGAGGGAAAAAAAAAAAATAAAGAGACTGAGAGAGTCTGAACCAGTGGTAGATATTTTTTTTTTTAAATCACATGGAAAGACATAGACCTTTACATGCAAATTCCTCATCCTGTGGTGCCCTGAACACAAAGAATTGTACAAAGAGGAGACCAGGACCCACACTGGCTGAGCAGCACAGTGGACATCCAAGCAGACATCCCAGCACCATTTACTGTGACTGAAACTACTATCAGCAGCACATTTCCTAAAGATCACTAGCAGCTCTGGATGAGGCAGCACGACTTGCTCTGTGCACGACTGAACACTACTCAGCATCCTGGGCAATCACTCTTATCTGGGTCGGAGATTTTCAAATGCAGTTTTTCATACATGCGTACCCCAACTCCCACCGGCAACCAGAAGTTTAGATTTTCTAGCACAAACTCTGCAAAGGACTCTTGAGGACCCCATTTGTGAGTGCCCAGCAGACATTTGGGACTACCTGCAACTTCAAGCCTTCAGAGTTGCAGCCTGGTTGACAACTGCACTGAAAAACTCCAGGTTCTGAATTAAATGAATGCTGAAAAACAGGAAAGGTAAGAAACAATGAAGGATGAGGAGAGGCGGGAACTGTTGATGGCTTTTGTTCAAAGAAGGAAACAATTCCTCAGAAGGAAGAACAGGGCTGACAGAATAAAAGGCTAATCAAGTCAGAGAGACAAGCTGATCTCTAAAGCTGGAGCAAGAGACTATTGTAAATGTCTATATTAAAAAAGAGGGCACAATGCAGGGATTGTCACTGGATTATTAGTCAACACAAAGAACTCACTTTTCTTTCATTTCCACAAAACATTTTGGGGGACAGAAAGATCCCATAACCCTCGCCATGGGGTTTAAACCTTGCCCAGGCTCATGTACAGCAAATACTCTGCGAGCTAAGAAAGGGTTAAGTAGACATAATCTCCTTTTTCAAGGGAAGAAAACATTTCTTTCAAGCAGACCTTGACCAACTACTGTCATAAACATGTAGCATGCACTTTGATATAACCTATTCTCTAAGTGCCGCAGACTGCAGCAGTAATTACAGGAAGCCATGATAACAGGTCTCTCTCTCCACAGAGCTGGCATCGCTCTCCCCAGCAAACAGGCAATTCTGAAAACTCACAGCACAGAACTCCAAAGTGAGAACTCGGAGTACGCAAAGTACAAAAACCTCACCTTTCCACATTCTTTAATAAGTTATTCCTTCCTTTCTTTTCTATTTTTAGTTGTACTTGCTTCCCTTACCACTAGCTGCAGGTAGCAGAAGCAACAGGGAACCAGGGCATCCAGTTCACTGTTACACCTACCTGCCTACCAAAGGCACATGCGTGCATACTACTCCATGAGGACAGAGAACAGCAAAACAGGAGACCCATTCCAGTCTGGGTTACTGGGAGGAAGGAAGGTAGGGGAGCTATTTGACTTTCTGATCCAATGCTCACCATTTTGCAAGAGCCTGTCTTGACACCCATCTCAGGCCAATTGGTCAGCCTGCTGAGGCTGATGAAGCAGAGTTTGATTAAAACATCATCCCCTGTCACACTGTATACAGCAGCTGGGACACAAAACTTAACCAAAACCCAGATGCACTGACAGCACCTCGCCACACATCTCACACTGCTGCAAGTCCAGTGCCTGCACTCCAGCGCAAGCAGATGGGTGCAGGCTGAGCATCTTCCAGGCAGCACAGGAATCTTTTCTCCATGCTCTTAGTCAGGGTCAAAACAGCACCCTGAAGAGAGTCTCCTCCCAAGAGTATTATCTTTCAAGACCAAAGGCTTCCAGGATACAAATTTAAATTTCTTGCAAATCATTTTGTCTTGCTTTATTACATCAGTGAGAGATGTACAAGGACATTCTCATTAGATACAGCATACTGCAGCCAGGTGCTATCACTACTTGTGGAAGGAATAAGCTGAGCACAGCAAAGTTTTGCCAGCTTCAGGGGGAAAATGCAGGGCTATTTCCCAAAGGCTTTACTCCTGACAGTCACTGGTGTCTCTCTAAATCCTCTGGTCCTCACACTTATCCAGAATCATTTGGGGAACTCCCTATTAAAACTACACACATGCTTTATCATGAATGAAAGCTGTGGGGTTTGGCCCACCACCGTGAAACTCCATAAACATTTGTGGATTTTGCCACATCTGTATTTTCTTTTAAGCTCCCCCTGCTTTTCACCTCTCCAGCCCACAGTTCACCATAGATCCAGTCTTGCAACTGAGCCATGCTCAGAAACACCCACTGATTTCAAAGAGATCACTAGGTCTGAAATGATGGGGTCTGGCGACAATATGTCCACGTCCTCTTTGGCTAGCTTGGTGTGCCTTCATTTTCACATCACTTTCCCCTCCTTGTGGTGGCAAAAGTCAGGCATCCAAAAGGAACAAAGGAAAGGAAAAGCTGATGAGGTAGAGGCCAGGGATGCATGGTGAGTCACCAAGGAGCATTTTCTCAAAGCAAGGGAGAAAACAGCGTGGAGCACATGCACCCTGTGTGCACATGGATGTGGAGGAGACCTTTTAATACGAATGATTGAGGAGGGAGGCCAAAAAAGAAGGAGGGAAATAAAAATACCTCAGATGTTAAATGTTATCCAATTAGGCTTAAAATAAACATCCCACCGAGATGAAATCTTGATACTGGGGTATCACATTCCGTGAGGAGTCTCAGACATTTGTTCACAACATGGCACAAATGGCCCAGCAGCGGCTGCAGGTAACAACTGAGGGTGGGCAGGCAGGAAAGAGGGATGGGGAAATGGAGGAATCACATGCCCTTTCCCACTCCCCATCCGCTTCCAGGGTGGAGAGGGAAGGGGGAAAGGGATTTAAGGCATTTTCTCTGCCTTCCCCATGCGACCCAGCAAAGGCAGCTCTCCCACAACAAAGACGACATCACTTGGCAGCACTACTGACCTTCAGATAGCAACAAAAAAAAAAAAAAAAAAGTATTTCTATTACCTGACAACTGACAATGACATCCAAATGTGCCTGACGTCTCAGTCTGAATCTCAGTCTGAGTCCCGCCAACTGAGACTGCACGTGCACCACAGCAGGGCAGGCTAAGGCAGGGCGGGAGGGAGGCCAATGCGCGGAGAGGTGACGTGATCACGGATGTGTGAGGGTGGGAGGAGGCAGCTATGGGAGCCCCCGGCAGGTTTGCAGGCCTGGACGGCCCTGGAGAAAAAACAATAGAAAAAACTGTCAGTCGGATCTAAGTTTGAAGGGACAGAGGAGGCATCATCAGGGAAAATAAGCGCGGCGGGGGCTGGCTGCCTAACGCACGACACACTTGGTCTGAACCCCTCTCTGCGCCCGGCTGAGGCTGCCGGGCTCACGCTGGACAGAGGAGGAATAAGAAGAGACCTGGGGGACCCACAAACTCAAGTTTGGGGCCTGTGGTGGGCATGGAGTGGGGTGAAGGTGGGGGGGATGGCCAGTCCTGGCACAGAGCAGAGTCAGAGGCGGCGGACGCCGCCACCGGCACTTGCTCAGGGACCAAATCAAAAGGGGGATTATTGCTTGATGGCTGTGTTAATGCACTGAGCCGACACAGAACTGGGCAGGCTTTCTGCCGAGCCACTGCCGAAGCGGGCTGCACACACCAGCCTGGACAAAGTGCGGTGACTTAGAGCTCAAATGGCTCCAGCGAGGTGCCAGGAGCCGGGCTCCCAGAAGGAAGCCTTGGCGGCCGCGTGCTGCCTTCCCACTTGAGCTGCGGCCAGTTGTGCATTTTGCATGCCCCGATTATGCAGGCTGCTTCCCTACTGAGCCTGCAAGGAAGGGAACAACCTTTTTCCTCGCAGCTAAGAGATGATATTGTAACCTCCAACCGTATTATTTATTTTTAACCCCTCTAGGAATAACCTGCCATTTAAAAGCTGTATTTAAGAGTTTTCTCCTGCTCCACTGGAAGTGCTTGCTCTTCCTGGCACTAGTCCAAACTGAACTCTGTGGCTTTGAAAAACTAAGATACATGTCTTAAATGTTGACATACACCTGCACAAATACAGACACACAGACACACACAATCATGTAGAAGTCATGTTTTTGGCCGGCACAAATTAGTAGAGTTTAAAGGGAAACGGAGTGAATGGCACCCCTTTCCATCCACTGGGAATCCCAACCCCTCCATTTAAAACTATGCCTGCCACTTAGTCATTAACTAAAGGGTAGCTACTAATCAAGGGCAGTTTCTAAATGAAGATATGTGGTGGAGCAGTTGCCATTAAAAAGTTGGCATTTGCCAATAGTTACCGCACAGTGGTAGATCAGAAACCACAGTTTCCCCCTGTATTTATATCAGGAAATATGTGTGCTAATTGTGGGGTACCTTCTGGCAAATGTTCTCTCTAAATGGTGGCATCTCTGGCTGTGTATGAGTGTGTGCCTTGCAGATACATGCAAACACCATGTCAGCAAGAAGAAATATTTATCTGTGTTCCCTCCCCCTCTAGAAAAAACATTTTCTAAAGGAACTTACAATGTGGCAGCAAGGAGAAATATTTATCCATGCTCCCTCGGACCCTAAACAAGCAACATTTTCCAAGGGAGCCTATCCACCTTGAGAGTCCCTATTCGGAAACCAGCCCTGCATGTTGATCTGACAGCTACACATGTGAGGCAAACAGGGAAACTTCATCCTTGGCACAGCATCCAGCGCTCCAGTCTGCAAGGACTGCATTTGATTTTGGCATTTATCTTAAATGGCTAAGAGACCACCAGTGCAAAACATTTGTGTGAAGCTTTTGCCAAAACCACAAGTGAAGAGTCTAAATTCCCTGTGTAAATACTTGAGCTTCAAGCATCAAGGATAAAATTTGTGCTCTTTTACGAGGACCGGTTTTAAGTAGAAGCCATCTCTGTGGCTTGGGGGACAAGGAAGGACTTTTTTTATTTGGGGGGCTCTATTGTTTGACTTTTGTAACTCATCTCTCTGGAAGTACTACACAAACAGGTAATGATAACTGCTATCCAGGTTGCACCTACGTTGCATTTTGAGCAGCACATGTACAAACTGATGTCAGACAAGGATTTCAATCTGCATATGAACCAATATGAGTATATACTGCCACTGAAACAGATTTGAATAACAACTTCACTTTTTTTCATAGAACAGGCTAAAAGTTACACAGATTCCCTCCAAAGACTTGACAATTTTACCTTGTATTTTTCATATAATAAAAATAGCTAGGCTGTGTTGAGCTGCCTGGGCATTTTTCCTCGCTGGGAACGTCACGAGCTTGAAATGGGGATTTAAAGCAGAACCACAGGGCAGCTACATCTCAGGTTACAGGAGTTGTGTCTGTGGCCCCATCATGACTAAGGGCACAGGTTCTGCAATCAGATGGCCCTCTATACATCATGGTGCCATATTAGAGGCTTTGAAGGAGATCATCACACAGCAAAACTATATGAAGTCCACCAAGTGCACCATCAGCTTCAACCACATGGGGCTTTATTATGGAGGTCCATGGGCCCTGGCACACAACACTACCCGGAGTGTAACAGCCTCTTCTCTAGTTCTGATGTGTCCCACACTGGCAATGAATTTGATGCAATCTGCACATCCCTGAGGTGTTTGAGAAGATGCAAAAAACTCTCACCAAGTGGGTACAGAGGGAGTCTCTCTGCTCTTGCCCAGTCATCTCCTCTAGTGTGGAAAGGGAATTAAGGTTTCAAATAGGATGTTTCTCACCATCTGGTCAAAGGGACAGTAAAAGAGCATCCCAACAAAGGTACTGGGAGCAAGACAGCAATCTGTTTTAACAAGGTACCTAACCAATATACCAGAAGGACTGTATGAATCCAATGCCAGTGAATGGATGGAAATGAACCTGTCACTCAGAAGGTCTTTTTTGTTGTCCTTGTCCTGGAGAAGAGAGGCTCTGGGGAAACTTTACAGCAGCCTTCCAGTACCTGAATGAGGCTGACAAGAGAGCCAGTAAGGGACTTTTTACGAGGACATGTAATGATAGGACAAAGAGCAATGGCTTTTAACTGATAGAGGGTAGGTTTAGATTAGGTCTTTGAAAGAAATTCTTTGAAGGTGGCGAGAGGCTCCAACTGGTTGCCCAGAGAAGTTATGGATGTCCCATCCCTGGAAGTCTTCAAGGCGAAGTTGAATGGGACTTTGACCAACCTGGCCTAGTGGAAGGTTGCCCATGGCAGGGAGGTTGCAACTAGATGATCTTTAAGGTCCATTCTGACTCAAATTATTCTACGATTCTATGCTTTGATGTTTATATGAGGAAATCCAAAAATTGCTAACCCAATGTCAGAAAAGAAAGAATTGATAAGGGAGAAGAAGAGAGGACCAAGAGAGACTCTCGCAGATGATCAGGGTTTACAACTACCATTCCCAAGTCCAGCACTAAGAGACAGAGATTATGGGGCTACCAGACCAGGAGACTTGAGTCTGCCCCTATAAGCAAAGTCAAATTAAGTAATTCCTCCTCCTCTTTGCTATCACTTCAGTGTTTGCCTTTTTGTCACAAATCAGGACAGTCCTACGGAATCAGATCAAGTGGCGAATCATGAAGATGGAAATAATATGCAGTGCCACTAGGGAAGGGCAGCCAGAAAAGGAGTGCTCCACCATTAGGTACAGAATATCTTAGGTGCAAGCTATAGAAAGAATAACAAGTTTTGCTCAGAAATGCTCAGCTTGTTTTTGCTAGGAACACATTCCTGGTTTATCTCTCCAGCTCCTCTCTGTGGGATTCTATGAGGGATTTTTGCCCATAAAGGGTCTATTCAAAGCTGAAAATGAAGACAGGGGCTCTACCATTCATCAACTTAATGTTGCAGATGACAGAAAAACACAAAATTAACAAACAGATAAAAAGACAAATAGATATAGGAAGACAGATCGCATCCTAAGGTGGTGCTGAGAGTTTTCTGCTCAGCCCACACTACAACAGGCAAGGGAAGGGAACTGAGCTCTGGAATTCTACATCCAATCAATCACATCACATTGCACAGAGGTTTTAAAAAGAAAACACATCTGCAAGCCCCTAACTGGCACAAAGGGCACAGCCACAATCAGCACTAACAGAAAGCAAACCACAAGAACTGCAGTGCAACCTTAGAGGCAAATATCCCACCTGGATGGGGAGAGTGGGCACACACATGCAGCACTGTGTCGCTCAGACATCTATGACATGATGTGTGGGGCTTGATTTTCCTCTTGGGTCAACACTGGGAAATCACTCACCTGCACTGCAGATCTCAATTATATATTCTGCATTCATTCTGCAGGAATGCAAAGGGGAGTTTTGCACACAGTATGAGTGTGAAACATGCACAGGGACTGTCACTATGTAAATAAAACATCTGCATTGCTGACGGTAAAGGAAGATTTTGTTCTCATGCCGTAAAAAGGCTCATCATATCCTCAGAGTCTGTACATTGCAACAGCTCACAGGTGATGTTGACTCCCATGCACCATAAGGAGTAATTTTTTTGTGCTCTCTGCTATTTAAAACTTCCAAAGGAAAAAATAAGGTAAATTGGACATGACCCCAGGTGATGGAAATGAGCATATGAACCTACATGAACCTGACAAAGGACACAATCAAGGCATAAATTGCATCCTTTTGTTGTCCCTCTCCCTGAGCCTAGGCAAGACTGGCCATATGATATGGTATATGTAAAACACCGTGTTCCTTGGGCACATCTGCAGAAAAGTCCCTGAGCAAAGCACAAAGAGGGAGACAAAGCAGCATCCAAAATGTCCCTCCTCAGCGTGGCTCAGACCTGGGGATCCAATCTTTATGTCTCATGTCACACATAATTGCAGCCACATGTAGCTGTGTCCCAGGGGCGTTGTGTGCTTGGCTGGGTGGGTGCCAGGGTGCGTATCTGTGTACAGGCAGACAGGCAGGTGCACAGGCAGACGTGTGAGCCACTTAACAGGGCATGAACCAAGTTTTTCTGTGTGTCTCTGTGTGACTGTCTGGTGACAGAAAATCCAATCAATAGCTGGTTAGAGAATAAAGCTCAGCTCCATTATTAAAAAACTCTCTTTCAATAAAAAGAAAAACATCTGTTCAAACAGTGTACGGCTACAAATTTGGAGCCTCATCCCTGCCCTGTGCCCATCGTGTTCAGGGAGAATACTGCAGATGTTTTGAGATGAGTTTCACATGCACCATTGCAGCAGCTTTGAGCAGACACATCCAAAAATGAAAGACACATCTATTCACTAATCTTTCCAACAGACTTTTTTCCAAGCTTTTCCTAATACAACTTGTCTCATCTGTATCACACCCTCTCACATGGACTGTTCCCACCTGATAGTATTATCTTTAAACAGATACCAGCAGGGTTGAAGGAACAGATATACACAAGCACACACATGTACACACACAGAGCATACAGAGACACGCATGCACTGACATTTCCTACAGCAACTAGCAGAGCAATAAACGCACACCCTGCAAGGGGCAGACACACACAGCACTCCCAGGAAAGGCAGAACAATTCCATGATATGGGCAGACACACTACTATACATCCTCACACACAGAGTCCGGCGCTCAGCCAGACACACCTGCTCACCAGCCTTTACCTCTCCCCCCGCACACACACACTGATTTTGGAGCAGTTTCCCTGCACCAGCTACAATATTAAGACTAGAACTCTGCTCAAGCTGGAAATGGAAAAGTTCCACTAGGAAGAGAATTAGGAGGGGAGGGAAGGGATTTCATGTTGTATTTTGCTCAAGGATTTTTTAATTTTGGGAGACAAGGATTCCCTTTGAATTGATGCATTTCTTTCTCCCAAGAATTTTGAATGATAACGCATAAATGAGTCATAGATCAAGAACAGAGACGTGGTGAGCAAGGAGGAGAAAGAGTGTGAGTGAGGGGCACTGGCACAGAAATTTGACAGTACCCCAACTCCCTCCCTTCCTCCCCCCATGCCAAGACATTAATTCTCACAAGTCGGAGAAAATTACTATGCATGAATGCAAAAAGCATGATCAGGAGTAATTAACATGGCTTCATATGCAAATTTTATTAATGCAGAAGTACAAAGTCATTATGCAAATGAAACTTACGTCAACTCTCTTGACAAATATTCATCTCTAAAGCTCAAGTTTCTCCCTTCTAATTTTTTTTTTATAATTTTTTGGTGTAAAACCAAAAAAAAAAAAAAAAGTGATGAGGACTGTTTGACAAGTTTGCAAAGTTGTTTTTCAACCGGAGAAATTTATTCTTGCATTGTTGATATTTTTTTTTGTTGTTGTTGTTGTTGGCAGGTACACGACAGCTCATGGAGGAGAGCGGGAGGATGGGGGACGCGGGCTACCAGCAGCAGGCAGCCAATCAAAACGCCAGCGGCTGTAATGAGCGCGATTGATGACTGTTTGGCTTTACTGCAGGGTAATGAACTAGAATCCAGTCTGAGGAGGAAAAAAATATGAATATTCATGAAGCTGTGCTCCTGCCTTTGATGATTAAAGAAATTTTTAATATTCAAATAAGCGCTTGCCAAGTGATTAACAAAGAACAAGCACGCAGGAATATGGAAATGGAGCTGTGGAAGATTTGGGAGTCACAGTCTGTGCAGAAAAGACAGCACAAAATTTCATAAACAAGATAGGCAGATAACCTAATTCAAATCTGAGCAAATAAAGGGGGAAAAAAATCACCTTCTTTTTCATCAGTTTTGATACTGTATCAGTCACCTTGTTTTAGAGTGCAAAGGAGAATAAAATCAACCGCTGCAATAAGACGGGGGGAAAAATCCATAACCCTGAGAAACCCAACCCAGCAATTACAAAGTAAGAATGCTGGGGGAGAAAGCGATAGGAAAATGATGAGTAAGTCCACTGTCTGCTGTGGGCTATTGCTTTTCAAAAGCAGGAACCTGCCTGATGCTGAGAGCCTACTGGCTACTGAGAACGGCCAACTTGTTGTATACAACAGGCGGGAGTCATAAGTATCCTGAAATAACCGAGCCCAGTCCCTGCTGTTAAATCCCATTCCTTGGGTAAAGGGCACACTGCAGGGCTTGACCGCTGTCTGGGAGAGGAGAGGGTGCAACAGAAAGAAGAAATATTATTGCCAGGGAGAAGAAAGCAAGAGAAAAAGTGAAAAGGAGGGTGCAAGGAGGTCTCAGCTGCCCTTCCTGGTAATCAGTTGGTAAAAAATGTGTTTTCCATGTCTGAGCCAGAAAGGTCCTCCACTCCCCACAGATTTCTGAACAAGGATACAAAAATCCAGTCACATTATAAAATGTCTGATAAGTTCAGGCTCTCACAGTTTAATAGCTTCACTAAGGATTCACACTGAAGCTCATAGTAACAATACTAGCTCCTAAAATGACTTTGCAGGTAAAATACATCTAATTAGCAGGCAGTGACTTTTTTTTTCTTTTTTTAACAGTTAACTTCAGGGCTACGTTATACCTGAATGAAACGTGGTTGAGCTCTGTCTGTTACTCAAAAGGCAGAGTAAGGATATCTTCAAACTCTTAGGGCACTGGAAAATGAACTCACCTTTTCGTTATTAGATCCTGGGGTTTCACAGGCCTGCTTGCCTTTTCTGCAGACCTTTAAAAACTCTGGTTAATTATTTCTTATTGAAAAATCTAAAGAAAGCATAGGCTAGGTACCATTTAATAATTGGCTGGTATCTTCAGAATGTAAAATTTCAATTCTACTTAAAATAAAAATAATAATAAAAAAAATAATAGTAATAACAGCATGAGGGCAACGCTACAAAATGCAAAAAAATGGACATGATCACAACCTTCAGAGTTGCCATGAAAACACATCATGTAGCTAATGGGATTTTTCCCCCTATATCTCTTTCATTTTTGGAGATACAAAAACACCCTCTATTGATGTATCACAGGAAAGAAAGGGGGGGCAAAAANAGCTGCCCTTCCTGGTAATCAGTTGGTAAAAAATGTGTTTTCCATGTCTGAGCCAGAAAGGTCCTCCACTCCCCACAGATTTCTGAACAAGGATACAAAAATCCAGTCACATTATAAAATGTCTGATAAGTTCAGGCTCTCACAGTTTAATAGCTTCACTAAGGATTCACACTGAAGCTCATAGTAACAATACTAGCTCCTAAAATGACTTTGCAGGTAAAATACATCTAATTAGCAGGCAGTGACTTTTTTTTTCTTTTTTTAACAGTTAACTTCAGGGCTACGTTATACCTGAATGAAACGTGGTTGAGCTCTGTCTGTTACTCAAAAGGCAGAGTAAGGATATCTTCAAACTCTTAGGGCACTGGAAAATGAACTCACCTTTTCGTTATTAGATCCTGGGGTTTCACAGGCCTGCTTGCCTTTTCTGCAGACCTTTAAAAACTCTGGTTAATTATTTCTTATTGAAAAATCTAAAGAAAGCATAGGCTAGGTACCATTTAATAATTGGCTGGTATCTTCAGAATGTAAAATTTCAATTCTACTTAAAATAAAAATAATAATAAAAAAAATAATAGTAATAACAGCATGAGGGCAACGCTACAAAATGCAAAAAAATGGACATGATCACAACCTTCAGAGTTGCCATGAAAACACATCATGTAGCTAATGGGATTTTTCCCCCTATATCTCTTTCATTTTTGGAGATACAAAAACACCCTCTATTGATGTATCACAGGAAAGAAAGGGGGGGCAAAAAAAAANAAAAAAAAAAGGGGGGGGAAAAAAAAAAAAAAAAAAAAGGAAAAGAAGGAGAGGGAAAAAAAAAAAGAAATGCCTAAGCGTAAGTAAAGATAAGGTTAAACACCATGTCGGGGTATTGCTGGGAGTCTTTCCTCTGAATAATGCCAAGACCTTTCGAAGATGCCTGTTGTCTCTAGGTGTGTGTGGGCGGGTGAAGTGTGATATTACATAACACACACGCGGCAGTGGCTGTGCACAACCGTACTGATTAAAATGCTTGACTGTGAAACTCAGATCTCTATTTCCTGGGCTGTTCACAGCTCGTGTCAGACCCTTGAACACCGTAAATGTTATCCTTTGTCTGTGAGACTCTTTGGCTTTATTTTAATCAGTGCATTTTCTTTTTTAATGACAGAGAAGCAACTACCAGCTCCTACAGTTGGTTGCTTTGAAGCCCTTCTTAAATGGCAGTTGAGTTCTACCATATAAATGTGAATACTTAATATTTATGCCACATTTTTATTCTTTCTTTAAAGCACTCCATTGACATGTTTCTGTAGAATAATGATATTTCTGCAGGGCAGGTGAACACACATTTCTGCAAGTGTCAACGGAGAAAAGTATCAAGAGTCAATATTGTAAAAATCAGCCCCTAAATTTAAATAGCTTGAATTGAGCATGCAGCTGTGGTTGCCTGTCAGTAGCTAGATGCTGTAATAATAATAACAACAATAATAACAATAATAATAATATTTTCATTTCTCTGGTGCTTCCACCCAAAGATCTGGAACTACTTTACAAAGATAAATAAACTGAGTTCGGAACACCCTGTTTGGTTAATAAATACACTAATATATCTAAAGAGCATGCAACTCCTCTCACTGAGTAAAAATACACATTTTAGTCATCCAAATATTTGTGCATGGCATCTTGGAGGCTTGGACAATCAAGGGCAGGCTGTGGAGAGTTTTACTTACCTAAGACACCATGTCAATTCACAGAAGTAGCCCATGCTATGCCTGCAAGAATGCTTTTGCAGTCCAAACCCACACTTTTAGAAAATGGGGGTGTGGGTTGTCAATGGCCCCATTTAGGGGCCAGGGTGGGTGACCCACAGGGGTGTCCAGGTGCCACATGGCAGCACTGACTATATGCCCTATATGCCAGTTCTACATGGGGGCTCCTGCAGGACCACTCATCCCTCCTTCCCACCTGATGCTCATCTAAATCTGCTCCTGGCCCCTTGTGTGTACTGTGAACATGAAAGTAAGAGAAAACCTGAAATATCTGGGCTCATCCCAATTAAACACATGAGAAAAAGGACTCTCACCTGCCCCAAGGCTGCATTCATCACTTCCTTCTGCTGTGCCCCCTGTCCACCCCACTGACACAAGGCTTTGCCCTAGAAGGACCGTATCCCTTTGCTAAGAGAGCAACTGGGAGCAAGAGCAGGTAAAAACAGGGCAAGATTTGGCCTAAAAACATCATAAGGGATAAGTAAGTGCACTGTATCAACAGATCTGATAAAAATGTAACACAGGAAACCAGGGACTTTTCTCATCTCAGAAGGGTGGTCTTGCAGCTGTGGCTCTGGGCTGGGAAGAGATCTGGGGCGCTCACCCCAGGGCAGGAGCCAGCCTGTCTACGGCACATCCTCTCCCAGAGCTCGGCTTTCTCCTTCCCACTGCCTGCCTATTTAGCCTGCTCAGTCCCAACACACTTCCAAGCAGCGCCCAGTCTCACTCTGGGAATGCAGTGTCTGACACAAAGGTGCCCTGATCTGAGCTGCAATGTTCAGAAGCTACAAATAGCAATAAACTAACAAACAGCAATAATCACACTGATTTGTGAAGGGTTTTTTTCAAAAAGCATAAAGGGTTGACCATAAACAGTTCATCAATTTTCCCAAGTTTGTTCCCCAACTCTGATCATTAATTCCTGGGGAGTTTCAATGGCTGTACAAGTCCTTGTGGGGTCTAAAAATTTTAGTCTTGATTATATCATATTTCTATATTCCTGATGGAATTGAAACATATAGCTACCCCAATAGACAATCATAGAAATTTAACAGACCCTGGAATTAAGAAAGAAATTCAGTGGATGGCAAGAGCTGTTTCCAAAGGGCAAAATAATATCTACAAGCAGCTAGAGAGAGAAATGCCAGCACAAATAATCAGCAGGCTTGATCACAAGAGGATGGTCAAGAAGCTAAAATTAATGAAGTGGCCAGGGAAGAGCATAGATAAGCAGGAGTCATTAACACCAGTGGACTTCTCTGCCTTGGCCATTCAGAGCTGAGCCCTGCTCACACCATTAGATGCTGCACTGCAAACATGTTTCCTCAGGCTGAAGATGGCCTCTGGAAAAAGAACAGCAGAATTTGCTGCCGGGGTAAGTACCTCTGCCTTGCTCTGAAGTTTGATTTCTACCAATAGTTTTGAATTTCGTTCTTATCTCATGATTTAAAAAAAAAAAAAAAAAAAAAAAAAAAAAACACACTGGTTATTAGCAGCTCTTCAGCTGTTTGGTAGCAAAAACAATTCCTGGAACGGGAGGGAACTTGGGAAAAAGAAGCAGATGAAGTCACTGTGCCCCTCTGTGCCTCAGTCTCCCCATCTGTGAAAATCAGCTAATGACATCCACCTGATTTAGTTAAATGTCCTGGAAACTAAAAAGATTCTGTAACAGCAATATATTAAGCAGCAGCACTGTTAACTGCTTCACTGCTGGAAATGTGAAGGAGAACCATCAGGTGATGCCGATGTCCCTGCACAGCACAGATGGACAAACTTAATATACAGACACAATTAGCTTTGGGAGAGAATCACAGCTTCTGGTTTTTTGGCTCACCCCTTGCCGAAAGCAATATAAGTATAGGCATTTTGTAAGTGCTGAATTTCAATGTGAAAAATAGTCTACCTGAGTAGTGTGAATGCATACATCAGACTTAAAGTAATATAACAGGGGGGAGGGGGTGGAGAGAGAAGGGCATTAATGTGCACATTTATAATTTTCAAGTTTTTCCTTGTACATGGAGCATGTTCACACTCAGCAGAGCAATTCACTAACACAAGCAAACTTGCAAAAGCAAAGCAGAGCAAGCATTTGAGGAGGGGGAAGCAACAGCGATTTTTAAAATGAGGGTTCCCTTTGAGTTCCGGAATCTCTCAGGGGAAAACCAATCCAGCTGTGTGTGTATGAGTGGACCCAAGTCTGATAACTGAATCTGTCAAATTAAATGAGAAGAGCAATCAACTGGAGATGGTAAAACAATCCACCAAATGAGGATCTAAAGCTTCAGTCTTCAATTCACTGAACACAGCACAACTGAGTAAATAATGCTCTCTGAATGGAAAAGAGGCCAGAAAATTAACTAGGTTTTAAATAATGAAAGAAAGCAGACAAATAAACCAGCAACGAGGAATCTAGTTCAGACTATAATGTAAGTTAAAAAATGAAATAATGAACCAGTGTTTCATTTGCATGAGAAAGCATGCTGCAAACCTGTGCCCAATCTTCCAGTTAAATAGAACAATGAAGTTTTACCCAAAGACTTGGATCCAAACAGAATTTGGCCAGTAACAAATGCTAATTAGACAGGATAACCGAACCCTGCACCAGGACAGGTAAAACACAAATACAGTATTAAAAAAACCCTTTAGTACTTTCAGTCTGACCAAAAACTAAGAGCAAAGACAACTACAAGAAACCCGGAAGCAGTCTATGTATAGAATTTTTTTCTGAGGTATATATTTTCTGTGCCAGATTTCCCCATAATTCCCAACTTACCCATTTATTTGTAGAGAATAACATCTTTCTCCATAAGATAAAAGCATAAGACACAAAAAGGCTTTTTATTATCAAGTGTGCTTGAAATGGAAGCTGAATACACTTACCCAGGAAAGTGTTTTAAAAAAAAACCCCAAAGTGATAGCAAAAAGAGATACTGTACAAACAAGGTGGGGCAAGAGAATTCCTTGAAACATCCATGTTCAGGATGAGAAAGCAATATTAAATTCATACCTATCACCCCAGTAAAATAGAGGTGAGTAGACTTTTGTTTCGTGTCTGATGAAAATGTCAATATACTCGAACAGCAGCTTATTGCTGTGTATCACAGTCTAACCAAATCTTTCTGTAACCTCTTGCATTACGAGCAAAATCTCTAAAATGTCACCAACTAAAAAACTGAACTAGCCTGTAATTAGTTTCAATAAAGCCATGCTTTTAACCCTAATTTTCTAGATGTAGATGGTATTTCCAAAGGAAGCATTATGAACCCTCCTTGAGGACAAGTAGAATCAAATTGTAAAATCATAAGCAGCGATCTAGTAGCTCTTCCTCGAAGCAAGCCCTTTATTTCCCTGTAATAAATTCAAATCCAGTCTTCAGTCTTTTAATAGGTGATCAGAGAAAATATGCATGCACACCTAAACCACTACAACAAACCTTATTTTTTAAATAACACTTCAATCACTAATATAATAAAGACTGTTGTAACATGTTAGCACTGGTATCATTATTCCTTATGATTCAATATTCTAATGACTGGCTGTAGCAGAGGTTTATGTTCTGCAGAGGTTTATACCACTATTTAATGTAATTAAGCAAACTGGCAGCCAGTGCCTCTATGGAAATATCATTTCTATCATAGAGTATTCCCACCAGAAATTGAGAGGGATCATAACATACAAACTTTGATTCTGTTTATTTTTTTCCCCTGTTCTGAAACTGATCTGGCATTTCTTCGACTTAGTACTAAGTGGAAGAAGGAATTAATTTGGCTTCTGTAGACATGTTATTATTGACAATACTAATAATCTATGACAAATGGGCCATCCCTGCTCCTCTCTTTCAGCAGGCATAACAGGCTGCAACATCGCTTTGCAAAGCCCCAGAGCTGGACTCTTCTCCTGCCGGGAGCCCTGTGAGTGTACCAGCAATGGGGTTTTAAGTAAGCCATTAAAATGCTAATATTCAGCACAGGGCCAGATCCCTGTTACCACTGAAAGCAGAACTAAAGCTCCTCTGGAGACAGGATAAGGCCCTTCCAATGTGATCAAAGAGTAAATACATGCAAAGCTCTGATGGGAAAAAGGATCTTTTTTCTAATTTTAAAACTAAACAGGGAGAGTCCACCAGGCTCATAATCCATGTTACAGTCACATCTGGGATCACTGACATTTGGGATAACAGCAGTGAGGAAGACAGGTCCAGGCTAAAAAGTTGCCACCTGGGGTCAAAAGGGAGCACTTAATACCCAGGATTGTGTTAAAATGAAGTTACCTTTTTGACTATACGCCTCTCCAGCTCTGCTGACGACAGCAGATGTGCCACTCTTTCTCTCTCTATATATATATTTTATATATATATATATACATGCACTGTGCATGGCTTTGTCACATCTGCATTTACTCCACCTTGCAAAGGAAGCCTCACTCAAGCAGGAGGTTTACAGGGCCACCCAAGAGCACAGGGCCAGGAACAGAATTCAGACCCAATACCAGAGTTCACCCTCTGCCTGCAACAGCCCACAAGCCAACTTGGTTAAATAA